>PVKP010002169.1:65429-128632 GCA_004027715.1 Plecturocebus donacophilus
GCTCCCCTCCCTGTGTCCATGTGTTCTCATTGTTCAACACCCGCCTATGAGTGAGAACATGCGGTGTTTGATTTTGTGTTCTTGTGTCAGTTTGCTGAGAATGATGGTTTCCAGGTTCATCCATGTCCCTACAAAGGACACAAACTCATCGTTTTTGATGGCTGCATAGTATTCCATGGTGTATATGTGCCACATTTTCTCTGTCCAGTCTATCATTGATGGGCATTTGGGTTGGTTCCAGGTCTTTGTTATTGTAAACTGTGCTGCAATGAACATTCGTGTGCATGTGTCCTTATAGTAGAACGATTTATAATCCTTTGGATATATACCCAATAATGGGATTGCTGGGTCGAATGGAATGTCTGTTTCCAGGTCCTTGAGGAATCGCCACACTGTCTTCCACAATGGTTGAACTAGTTTACACTCCCACCAACAGTGTAAAAGTGTTCCTATTTCTCCACATCCTCTCCAGCATCTGTTGTCTCTTGATTTTTTAATGATCGCCATTCTAACTGGTGTAAGATGGTATCTCAATGTAGTTTTGATTTGCATTTCTCTAATGACCAGTGATGATGAGCATTTTTTCATATGTTTGTTGGCCTTGTGTATGTCTTCTAGAGTCTGTTGCCACTCTGGAAAAGGTGAAGCAAGCTCACAGTGTGCAGAGAGTTTGGGTTCAAGTTACTTTTCTCTTTCTTTCTTTTTCTCTTTCTCTTTCTTTCTTAGCTTATTGTGTTAACAAAATCCCATATCTCATGTATCTTTTATTGTAATGTTGCATTAAAGAAAAAAAAGGTAGAAATATTTTAATAGTCCCACAGGAAGTGTTTATATTCCTGAGGAAATGTTGTAATTTGCAGAGATTAGTTTTTGATCGATTTGTACAGTGGATAAAACAAGTTTCATGAATGTCACTGCAACAATTACATGAACATCCAGAAAATAAAGCAAGATTCTTAGCTACCTCAGATGGGAACAAGGATTGAATATTGAATTTGTACAAATAAATCCCCTCTTCTTAACTAGGATTGTCACATCATTTTCAAATTAAAGAACAGAAGAAAATAGCATTAAAATGGAAGTAGAAGCTCCTTGGTTATGAAGACTAATTTTGAAAGTGTATAACTGGTGTTTTCCAGTCCTTCAGAATGATCTTAAACATACTCAAGAGACTTGAGTTTGATAGAGGAAAGTGTGGTGATGTTGAGCTTTTTTAAACACCGGGATGGGGTATGGAAGATAAACAGAAAATGTCCTTCTTCAAAGGGTTTCGAAAACAGTTCACATGGCGATGACAGTGCTTCTGCAAAAAGCAAACACTAATTAGAAAACCTTCCTGGGTTCTTCTTTGATGTGTAGCTGTAATTATTCTAAAGATCTGGAAACTGGTAGAGTTAAAAGGGGAAAGTCTAAGTAACTCTTACTCTATTCAGACATAAAAGACCTAAGTTATTTTGCTGTAAATAAGAAAATACAAACATAAAACTAGTTATTATTTAGTAGCAATAGTTGTAATATAATGATGCTATTGTAATCCAGGGTTCCTGGGCTTTGGGATATACCCAGTGAAAAAGTGTTCACTTATAACTGTTGCAATGTGAGTTTTTGTTGTTTCAAAAAAATTCCAGGAAAAACCTCAGTCCTGATAGAACTTGACCTCTAGCTGATATCATTAATTACTCTCCTAAGCAAAAACAGTCCCTTCCTTGAATCAAAAGTTAGAATATTTTCCTCTAGTTCACACTTACTTGCTTGTAAAAAGAGTCTGTAATTTTTCTTTTTCTCCTCCTTCATTTTTAACTTCAGCCCCTTCAAATTCTTTAGGCAGTTATATTCAGTGAGAGGTTATTTTTCATTTACTTTCTCCTAAATTTCAAATAACGTCTTACTATTACAATTCCCAGCTAAAATCCTGCAACGTCTCTGGAAAGCTCTATGCCTTACTACCTAGATTTATAGTTAGTTTTGCATTGGTTTCCAATTTTTTGTGAACTTCCTGGGACTTATCACCTTTATCTCTTGATCTCTTCCTTTCTCAAGTGGCTTAATGACTAGGGACCTTAAGAGAACCAAATTAATCAATATTAATGAAGGCACACACACAATAACAATAAAACAGAGAGAAAATGGGTCTATGACTCATTGAAAATGTAAAAATGCACATTTTTGATAAATATTTGGCAATTTTTTTTAACAATGTTTAACAATTGGAGCAAGAATTCCACTTTAGGACTTAGCCTATAAATGTGTAGTTGTACAAAATTTAAAAGCAATGATACTGTTTATTGAGAATCAGTTAAAATGATGACACACCAGAAATAATCTAATCTCCATAAGTGGAACATTTTTTTTCTAACATTCATTGTATCTAAAATGAAAGATCAAGCTATGGTTTAAGAAAACTTTAGCCAAATATCCTTTGATATGGCTTAAACCTCTGGAAATAAAAAATTTTGACAACAGGTCAGACACAGTGGCTAATGTCTGTAATGCCAGCACTTTGGGAGGCTGAGGCGGTTGGATCACAAGCTCAAGAGATTGAGACTATCCTGGCTAACATGGTGAAACCTTGTCTCTACTAAAAATACAGAAAAAATTAGCTGGGCGTGGCGGCAAGCACCTGTAGTCCCATCTACTCAGAGGCTGAGGCAGGAGAATCACCTGAACCCGGGAGGCAGAGGTTGCAGTGAGCCATGATCGCAGCACTGCGCTCCAGCCTAGGTGACAAGAGCAAGACTCCGTCTCAGAAAAGAAAAAAAAAAGTGACAGCAGTGGTTCTCAAATTTTACCGAGAAATGTAGACATCATAACTAACAAAAACAAATTAAACATTAATTATAGTAAATGGTAGTAAGAAAAATATCCAAAACACAGGGGAAAAAGCAAAAGGATAATGATAAGTCCTTTCAATTGACTACAAGACCATTTTCTTGTAAGCTCACACCTGAGATTCATCTGTACCTTCAGAGGAATGGAACACAATAGCATAGGGCTCAGAAAATTTATGATCTGTAAAACTTATGCGATGTTATGATTTTACCAACATGTTATGGTTGGTTTATTGTGTAAGTTTGTTTGTCTTACTGTCTTGTAGACATTAATCTGATTTGTATTTCAGTAGTGTTTGTTTCCTTGTATGTTTGTTTCTCCCACAGACTATGGAAAACCCATTTCAAATATTCTCTTTACTTTCAACCTACTTTTTCACCCTGCTGGCTCCCTCATCAATGAGTTATATAAAACAAGCTTGAGGTGAGATAATAGAGCTCTGATTGGCAACTATGATTCCCAATCATCACTGCAAATGGTATCTTCCTAGGAAAGTTATTTTGAAATGATTCAAAATAACTCACACTTTGAAACAAGCATGTTAAGTACAAGCAAAACTTATGTGCTTACCTCCCATAATGTGGAAAGTTCAGATATGGTAACATGTGTTTATAATCTCAGAAGCCATGAATAATAATCTAAATATTTTATTATATTTTCAGTGGAGGACAAAGTTACAAAATCTCTCTTAGTCTCTATATGGGAAGAGAGTCAAGATGCATTGTTACATAGAAAAATATTATTTTAAATAGCATTTCTACAATGATCTAAATCTTAGAAAATATATACAAGAACAAAACTAGAGAAAACACACTAAATTTCTCATAGACACATATGCTTCCCTAATCCTGGAAAATATATACCCAACTACTACAGTGGTTATCTATAGGATCAAGGATTAAATGAGGTTTCTCACTTTTTTTATAATACTTATCTGTAAGATATAAATTTTGTAAAGGAATGTAGGAAAAAATATTTCAAATAAGAACAGGCAGAAGGATAAGAAAAAAAATCCTGAAAAACAGTATATATTAGACAGGAGAAGCTTCACCCATCTCCCTTTGCCCATTAATCTCCAGTCCATGTTTCACTAGATGGTGGAGAAAAATGTTTCTTTTTAAATGTAATAGTACAGCATATTCTTAGCCAGAATTATTTAGTTTCTACAACTATTTTGTAACTTTTGTACCTTTAAAACTCAGTAGTGTATAAATAAGATTTTAAAAATCAACTCATTTAACTTTCTTATAAATCCTAATTGAAACATATTATTTATCTCTCATGTAAGTATTGTTTTTGAATTATTATAATACATAGCATATAAAATATCAGAGTATTTTTATCATGGAAATAAAGATTAATTTTTCTACTTGGTTTATAAAATGTAGATTAATAAATATATGAGAAAAGCTAATAGCCATCTGACCAGGTAAAAGACTGTTACTGAAACTATCTCCTGACTCATAGCTAAAGTTGGTTTTACTCATCACCTCATTCTGCCTATATAACCACATGTTTATATAGTTTGTTACTGTTGCTGATTTAGGGAAGTAAAGACAGCGCATTTGCCTGAAAATCTTGGGTTAAATGGTAAATTAGAATAATTACACCAATCATTACAGAACAGGAATGGACTTCGGCATTTTAAGTGGAATCGTGTCTGTTTTACAAAGAGGATCTCTTATCTGAAGTGTCACATTGATTTGTAAGAGAAATTGAGATGCATGGTCAAACATTTAGCTGTTCTACGAAGTGACAGAATGATTCTCAGCAACTAAGTAGAAAATAGACATTTATTGTCAGATTTTATGGAAATTATATTTGAAGGTAGAAAAACACTTGATGTATGCAGTAAATCCAAAAGCAAATATTTATTTCTTTCTTTAATAATCCTCATCACCACAGTTCATAAATACTATAAGCATGGAGCAATTATCTGCAAATTATTGTCAGCAGAAGCAATGGTTTTGAAAAGGATTGCTAGAACATACAATTCTTGAAAAATCTCAGTACCAGTGGGCAGCATGTAAGAATTTAGGAGTAAAGAAGAAAAAATTATTTTTATCCCTGGGAAAGCCCTGGAGTTGTCTCCTTAATGAGATCACAGGGGATCTAACAGTAGCCCTTGAATCTTGCTCCTCTTTCCACATGTCTGTTCTCTGTACCATCCCTTTGGAGCAGAACTCACTGTCCAGACCAGATTGCCCACTGGCAAGCAGACATGTGACCAACATACACCTATATTATGAGCCTAGACCATTTAAAATCCTGAAAACATGTTTTGTTTTTCTTTTTACTTGTCAGGGAACACATACTTTTTTGGCTTGGACTTTGAAAACTGATTTGGTATTTGAACACAGTAACACTATTTTTCACTCCATAATATGTTCTTTTCTAGAGGTTGACCTCAAGGATATTGTTATAGGTTAAATTGTGTCAAAAAAAAAAAAGATATTTTGAAATCCTAATCTCTAGCACCTCATATTTGGAAATAGGGTCATGGCAGGTGTAATTAGTTAAGAAGATGTCATTCAGGAATAGGTGGACCCCTAATTTAACATGACGCGTTATTATAGGACATGCACATGGGGAGATGAAGGTAGAGATTGGAGTTATGCAGCTGCAGGCCAAGGGACACCAAAGGTTGCCAGCACCATCAGAAGCTAGGAAGAGGCAAGGAAGGATTCTTGTACACGTTTCAGAGGGAGCACAGCTCTGCTGACACCTTGAGCTCCGACTTCTTGTCTCCAGTACTGTGAGAAATACATTTCTACTGTTTTCAGCCACCCAATTTGTGAAACTTTGATAGAGCAGTGCTGGGAGACTAATACATATTTGCAATATAAATAAGCTAGTACTAGAATTAGCTCTGGTTATTACATCACAAAGTTTAATATTCTGAACCTTCTTTGGTGAATAGGATCTAGATAATCTACAAATTTAAACCAACTTCATTACTCTAATTAAACTCTTTATTACAAAAATGTAACTTATCCTTTAGCTCCATTGTCCATTCCTTCATTTTAGTCTGTCGAGCACCTGCTCTGTCCCAAGTTCCTGGGTGTACCGTCTTGGACAGGAAGTCCACCCTGTCTTTACAGAGCTTATGTTCTAGAGAGAGAGATCAGTCAGTGCCAATTCTACTCCCCACTTATTATTCTCAAGCACACCAGCACAAGCTCTATGATGATATGCTTGAGATATGTTTTGGGCAGTCACAAAGTGCTGGAGTCCACTTAGCCCTTAAATCACTGGGGATCAACTCTTAATCAGTGAGATAGGATTTGGTGCATAAATATCCCAGCTCTCTCACCCCACGGACATGTTACACTGTTGCCTAGACTTTCATTTTCAGATTGAGCTTCAGTTGACCCTAATCATAGTCTGTCCAGAAATGTATCTGAATTCGTTTCCTTCCTTCACTTCTCCACTTTCTTCCTGGTGTTTCCTGGAGTAATATTCAAAATAAACTACTTGAATTTACATGTTTGAGGCAGGATCAGCTTCAGGGAATACTTGAATTAAGATAACTGGCAAATAATTTTAAAAGGAACAAAAGTGAATCAATTGCATATTTTCCACTGTAATGAGTGCTATAAAGTAACACATAGGAGCCTTCAGTAGATGATTATGGGAGTGAGAGTGTGTTCCTTTCTTCAGTCAGAGTGATCAGAGAAGCTTCTCTGAACTGGTGACCACTAAGATATGAAAGAAAAAAAGAAGCAACCATTTGAAGAGAAGGAGCAAAGACATTACAGGAAGCTCTATCGGCAAGCACAAAAGTTCTTAAATTACCAGTGACCTTATCATCTTCAAAGAACTGAAAGAAATGGAGAGTAGAGCATACATTAGAAGGAGGAATACAGTCAGACAGGAAGACTTTTGTTTTCCATATGCAATGGGAGTCATAAAATAGTTTATGGCAATGGAGGAACATAGTAAAATTTATATTTTGAAACATTTTGAGAGATATATTTTGAAACTGTTACCACTGGGTGGCAAACCCGTTGCAGAGTGGTCACAGTGGAGGTAGGGAGAGAGAAATCAGTTACATAAGAAGTGCTAGTGAAAAACATGAAGACGGTGGCAATCAAGATGGAAAAGTAAGAAAGTGTATCCCACACATTCTCTCAAATATGGATAATACTGTGCATAGTATTTTGAAATAAGGTGATAGTTTCTTAATCATATATCTCAGACCTATTTTTATATCAGCCCACAACATTCTTTTTAATTGTTCTGGATGTTTTCTGAAATTGAGTGAAGACTTGAGATAATTTTTCAGAAGCAACAAGATTTTCTGATGGATTTAAGAGGGTGGAGAATAAATTTAAGGAAACAAGGATTACTGAAAAATTTCTAGCTTCTGTGGTAACCGTGGTGTCCTTCAATCTGGTAGCATTAATGTGAGAATAGAGAAAACAAATGGAGAAAATAATAGAACAGAATGCAGGCAAGTCACCAAAGGGGAGTTTGGAGCTCTGAAGTTTTATGCACATCATCTGCAAATTGTAGTGCCTTATACATAGTACATAACATTTATTTATTTATTTTTAGTGAATGAAGATAGGAGTGCTCCCTGAGGAGCTTAGACATGTTAACAGGTAAAACAGATACTTGTATAGTTAACATTTATTAAAAACTTACAATATGTCAGAGGCCTTACAGGTATTGTTTTTATTGACCTCAAAACTGCATGAAGTACCACTAAAAATCCTGAGGAAATTAAAGAATGCCAAACACTCCACCTAACGAATTGTAATGTAAAATAATTACTATAAATTGAGGAATAATGAAGTATCATCTATGAGAGAACAAATAAGAGAACCATGAATTCTGATTGAGAAATGACAGGAAGTTGTATATCTGATAATTTAAAGATGACATGAGGTTTTCAACAAAGAAGAAAAGGCTCTTTTAGGGAAAGGAAATTATTTCTGCAGTGGGAGAGACCAAAAGCCAGCATCAGCTTCTATTTCAAATACATATTCTGGCTTAGCATTTAATAGCATTATGTTATTTTTGAGTAAATTAACTTTAATGTTTACCTCTTACTAAACTGTATGCTTCATAAGTGCCTTGATTTCACCTGAGTTATACAACATGTGAAACAGGTCAAAGTAATCACTCATTAAATGTACATGTATGTGAATGAGTAGAAAATAAGTGAATGAGTTAATAAAAGAACAAATAAAGTGATCAAGGAGCCATCCATGGTGAATATACTGTGGTTACCATAATCTGCAGGTGGGAGGAATAGGGCAGAGTACAGCGCGGGTCAGAAAAAAAGCCTGGAAGAAGATTGGCTCGTGTGAATAGCCGCTGTGTCTCTTAATTTCTGGGCAAGCTTGAAAAAGTTACTTAAAAGCTAATCAAAGCTTGTGAGCTGTAATTATTTAAAAAAACGAATAGTGATATACGAGTTAAGAAGAAATTACTTAGCCAGATAGTGAGGGTATGGTGGTCCTCAGTGAGGTTTTCCATTTAACGAAAATCAACCCCCAAACAATTTTCTTTCCTAATGAAGAGCAGCCTGTATCACTGAGCTGCAGTCATAGACAAACAAGCCGGAAGCTTGCACAGGGGAACACTGGCAGTTGGGCCAATAGAAAATAGCTACCTGGGACTAGGCATGTTTAAAATGGCAGCCCCATCTTCCCTTCTCTTTGTCAAACTAAGTGTAGGGTAAGAAGAAGACAATATGGTGCTGGCCGGGCAAAGACCCTGTTTGCATAATAAGATTAGGGCGCGGCCAGCAGCCCTCCCGCAGTGCTATGTAAGTGTCACACCTGATGGAACCAATCTGTGGGCCCTACATAATCAGACACTGCCTCCTCAAGCCTGCCTACAAAACCTACTGCGGTCTGCCCAGGCCAGCTGCTCCTTTTGAAAGCACCTCTCTCCCAAAAGCAAGAGAGCTGTTCTCTTTTCTCCTTCTTCTGCCTATTACACCTCTGATTCTAAACTCACTCCTCGTGCGTGTCTGTGTCTTTAATCTTCTTGGTGCGATGATAAACCCCAGGTATTTACCACAGACAGTGATGCTGCTTTCAGTAGTACTAATAGTACTCTATTCACTGGATTATGTTGAGGATTACAGGAGATGGCATTTAAAACACTGAGTATACTGTAAGTATTCCATAAATTCAAGTCAATTAACAGGGGGGAAGGGTTATCTAAATTTGGGTAACTAAAGAGATTAGTGAGGGCAAAGACAAGGAGGTGATGAGAAGCTGGAGACTTCTATTAAATATAATCTGTAAGATTTGAGGTATGACTAGGGTATAATATATAGGGTACAAGGATCTCATGAGAACTATGCATTCCAACTTACAGCCCTGAGTGGACGTGTACCACCCATTGAGGTGGGGAATCTAGGCAAATAAGCATGTTTTGATAAAAGAAAAGTAATTCTATTTGGAATATGCTAAACTTGAGATCGTCATGTAATTAATATGCCAAACCTACTGAGAATTTACTCTAGGTCAGGTGCTACCTACTGAGCATTTACTCTGGGTCAGGTACTACCTACTGAGCATTTGCTTTAGGTCAGGTACTACCTACAAAGCATTTACTCTAGGTCAGGTACTATCTATTGAGCATTTACTTTAAGTCAGTTACTACTTACTGAGCATTTATGTACTCTGGGTCAGGAACTATCTACTGAGCATTTACTCTAGGTCAGGTACTACCTACTAAGCATTTAATCTACGACAGGTACTACCTGCTGAGCATTTACTCTAGGTCAGGCATTATCTATTGAGCATTTACTCTAGGACAGGTATTACCTACTGAGCATTTGCTTTAGGTCAGATTCTACCTATTGGGCATTTACTCTAGGTCAGGCACTCTGCTTTATACTTAGAGGGGAAGAGAACAGTTCATATAAAGGGAAGAAGTAAGTGATGGAACAACCATTCTTCAAGGGGTTTCACTCTAGAAGGAGAGATAAACATATACAGATTAATATCAAAATGGCAGATTTAGAATTCACTTCAAAGCTTAGCATTTTGACTTCTGTAACCTATATCTATGATTGTAAATGGTGGTCCTCATAGGTTTTTTGCAAGATAACCATCTGTGTATTTTCTAAGTTAAATCTTTCTGGTTGCTTCTGTCTGCTGCTAAACCCTGAATACTTGACCTGGCCTATCAAGCCCTAGTTACCTCTCCTGGCTCATTCAGTGTCATTCACCACCCCATCGCATCATCAATGCCTGAATTCACTCACAGTGTTCCTCTTGTGGCTTGTTACACCAGTGTTCCTCAAACATTTTTTACTCTGCATGTCTTGCAATAAAAATTTTTGAGCATGCAATTCCAATATATTACATAATTTATTTACAGAACACTTTATATGCAAATACTGCTGAACTAATATTATATGTGTCTTATAAGGCTACAGAAAATAATCATATTAAAGGTTGAAATAAATAAATATAAGTAGAAGTTCTAATGCTCAATGAATATATTATTTTTGAGAGCACCATTTTAACTATGCTGAACTCCTCCCTCAAGGCTGCACATGCTGTTCTCTTCTGCCTGGAATGCTCTTGCTTTGTGAGTGGGATTAATTTCTGCTAATCTTTTAGTTTAAATGTCACTTCTTCAGTCTGCCCCATCCATCCCTGTCTAGATTAAATGCCCAATTATGTGTTTTTCTAGCACTTGGTAGCTTCCCTCCCCACAACACATTCATCATCATTGTAACTTAATCTGTATGTGATTTTTGGTTAACATCTGCTTCCCCACTAGACTTCAAGAGATCCGTTTGGTCAGGGTACCTTACACAGTATTGGATCCCCTACCTCCTTGGCTATTCAGTCCCACCTAATCTTTAATGAGTTTTGATGACTGAAACTAGTCTCATGTACTTTACAACATCATTACCCTTTATTCAGTATCACATTGTGTTCTCCCATGAGAAGATCATCAATGCTTCTGCAACGAAAGGAAATTACGTATAAGGCATTCTTTTCAAGCTTTTTCTCCTATTGAGATTTTGAGTCAGAAATTAGTGAAATAACAGTTCTTTCCCAATAATTCTAATACAATTATTACTGTCATGGAAGCATTAAATCTAAAGCAGTATACCACAATAGATAAGAGCAAGCATCTACGATTGCATGTGTCAAAATGTGAGCAGAACTTACGAGCTGTATGACTATATATGTCACTTAACCTCTAGCTGTTCAGCTGCCTCATTTCTAGAGTTGGTATTACTGGGTTACTTTTGGTTTGGGGTACATAATTACATCTAAAATACTCAGAGATGTGTCTAATAATAGAAAGCACTCAGTAAGTATTCTCTGTTAATAATATACACCAAATAGCCTATCCCATAAATATCTGAATTTTTGATTTAATTATATATCAATAGCAGCTTCACTCTGCGTGTATAATCCCCATCTAAAGTTTCTGATCATGAAAATGTAAAGCTCTTTAAAAGGTATTCCAGAAAAATTAATTTAAAGAAGTCACACGATATTTACATTTCAAAAACTGGGTAGAGCATATTTGAGCCCATTGTGAATACAAGCCATTCCCTGGGCTGTGACATGGGGATATTTT
Organism: Plecturocebus donacophilus; assembly: GCA_004027715.1. Classification (NCBI taxonomy): domain Eukaryota; kingdom Metazoa; phylum Chordata; class Mammalia; order Primates; family Pitheciidae; genus Plecturocebus; species Plecturocebus donacophilus. The sequence goes on from PVKP010002169.1 coordinate 76,830, forward strand.
ATTAAAAGAAGCAGAGACCTTTATTTATTGCTTATTTCTCTTCATGGTTCACAGCTTGTAATGATTTGAACCAACAAAGTATCTATTATCAGTGTGTATGCATAAGCATATAGTAAGTATGAAAGATATATATTCTAGTATTAAAGTCTCCCTTTTCTTTCTTGCTCATAATTGATGCACTCTTTTCTGAAGAGGAGTTTGCAGTGGTCTGAACAAAGATCACGACATAAAAATAAATTATAGTATGTATCCCTTGGTGTCTCATTCATAAATTATTTCTCTCCAGTGATGCTCTTTCATATTCAGTGGTAGATTTCAAATTTCCTTCCTGGATATTATTCATACAGGACATTGTAGTTAAGGAGCTTGCCTTTTATAGCTGACAGGCTAGTAAAGTCCAGCCTTCAGATGAGGCAGGAGGGGGCAAAAACATGTTTTTGACATGACTTCTATAAACATTATCAATTAATGATCTGGGGAATAGAAAAAGAGGGAAAAAAGACTGGAAGAAAAGTTAAAGAGGATATAATACGGTTGTAATTCCTGTTTATACAGGGAATGTAAGTGTGTTCCAACGCTGCCTGTTTCATGTTTAATTTGGAAGCAATTGTTTTGAACAGAGGTCACACATTATCATCATTTGAGAACTTTAAAAAATGAGCAGGGCCGAGATACTGATATATTTATTCTTCTTAAAACTTTTTCACATTCCTCCAATAATTCTAACTTATAGCCAAAGTTGAGAACCATAACTGTAAATCATCAAACACATTCAGTGAATTCAATCAATTAGTCCAGTGGAATGCAATCAGTTATAGAAATGCAGATGACCTATGCAACAGGGGTACTCCTGGGGTGGTAGAAATGGAGGATAGGTATTTAACAAATCTGGGCCTCAGAAGAATGCCCTGAAGACAATGCACAAGGTATCCTTAGTGTTGTGAGACTAAGAACAAGAGTGTGCTGGGATAAGAAACTGAACAGGTTTCTGGAGAATGCGTTCTAGAACCTAATTTGAGAAAACATTTCAGAAGTCACAAGAGGTGGGCAGGAAGAAACATAAAAATGAAAATCAAAGTATAATAATAAGCTCAATACTGGGATCACAGACAAAAGCCAGGAAATCCAACAGAAATGAAAAAAAATGATAAGACAATAAGCTTAACTAATCTATGGAGAAAGCTTTCTAAGTCAGGTAAGGACATTTTGAAACAGACTGTGCTGCTAAATCACTTATTCTAAGGGTTTGAGCAATGCAGAATCTATAGGCAGAAAATGGCTGGAGGGAGACTTTCGTAAATCTGTTTTCTTAAATTATTTCGCAGTCAAAATGTCACAGGTGTTTGAACTAGAGCAACTCCCTTTTGAATAGGGGTTGGATAAAATAAGGCTGAGACCTACTGGGCTGCATTCCCAGGAAGATGGGCATTCTAAGTCATAGAATAGATGGGAGGTCAACACAAGACACATGTCATAAAGAACTTGCTGATAAAACAGGTTGCAGTCAAGAAGCCAGTTAAGGCTATGCATGGTGCCTCATGCCTATAATTTCAGCCTGGCCAGCATAGTGAAACCCCATTTCTACTAAACATACAAAAAAAAATTAGCCCGATGTAGTGGCATGCACCTGTAGTCCCAGCAACTTGGGAGGCTGAGGAGAATCACTTGAACCCAGGAAGCAGACAGAATGAGACCACATCTCAAAGAAAAAAAATGCTGGCCAAATCCCACCAAAACCAAGATGGCAACAAGAGTGACCTCGGTCATCCTCACTGCTTGTTATATGCTAATTATAATACATTAGCATTCTAAAGGAAACTCCTACCAACCCCATAACAGTTTATAAATGCCATGGCAATGCCTGAAAGTTACTCTGCTTGCTCTAAGATGGGGAGGAAGCCTCAGGTCCGGGAATTCCCCATCACTTTCCCAGAAAACTCATGAATACTTATTTTATTCATTTACTCCTTATTTAGCATATAATCAAGAAATAACCATAAGTATACTCAGTTGGCAGCCCATGCCTCTGCTCTGTCTATGGAGTAGACATTCTTTTGTTTCTTTACCTTCTTAATAAATTTGTTTTCACTTTACAATATGGACTAGCCCCAAATTCTTTCTTGCAGGAGATCCAAGAACCCTCTCTTGAAGTCTGGATCAGACCCCTTCCTGATAATAAAAACAGTGACATAATTGATTATGTCTTGGCCTAAATACATGAACAAAATGTTTAAGCATTAAGTAAACAATAGACCCTTCAGTGAACTTAATTCTCCCTTGATTAATTTGAGAGCCTGATTGGCAACTGTTCTCATAATGTCAAGAATCAAGCAGATTCATGAAGAATGGACAATATCACTTAAGAATTGGCAAGTAAAAAATATTTGTTCTTTGATGTTGTCAACAAGCATGACATAAAGAATTTAAAACATACTTTGTGACTGCTTATTGTAAGTGAATAGCTGCTTTGAACTACAGAAAGTTACTAATAGTATAAAAGTCATCATAACTATGTAGTGTCACATACAGTGGCAATGTAAAGAAAATAGACATTTTTAAAGAGCTCACAAGTTTTAAGTTCATTGCTATTAAAGATAATGATAGAAGGAAGATTGAATCAATAATCTAAAATATTAATAAATAATACTATCCCTTTGGTTAGAGGTAACAATAAACTTCCCTTTCATATACCAGGAGTTTTCATTTAAGTTTACTAAGTGATGCAATAGATGGCAACAGCAGATACTGCAGCTGTTTATCCAAACTCTTCTTTCCCATACCCTTGCCAGTAGTTGCACCCTGATATGGTTTGGCCATGACCCCACCCAAATCTCATTTTGAATTGTAGATTCTATAATCCCTACGTGTTGTGGGAGAGACCTGGTAGGAGGTAATTGAATCACAGGGGTGGGTCTTTCCCATGCTGTTCTTGTAATAGTGAATAAGTCTCAAAAGATCTGAAGGTTTTATAAAGGGCAGTTCCCCTGCACATGTTCCCTTGCATGCCATTATGTAAGATGTGCCTTTGCCCCTCCTTCACCTTCTGCCAAGAGGCCTCTCAGCCATGTGGAACTGAGTCCATTAAACCTCTTTTCCTTTGTAAATTACCCAGTCTCTGGTATTTCTTTGTAGCAGTATGAGAATGGACTAATACACAACCTCAGCTCCCAGCCTCACCACTATGTTTCAGAAGTTGACCCACCCTTAAAACAAAGTCAGGTTTGGTCTATGCCAATCATGATGCTCACGACTCTATGTGGCACTTTGAACAGATGTTGTCATATCACTACAAGCTTCAGGATAAGGGCAACAGATGGAGGACTACAGAATGAGATAACCACAAACAGTAGCCCAGTTTAATGATAATGGAAGCTAACAAATGTTTTAATTACAAAATGTGACATAAAGACTGGAGAATTGCAATGAAAATCATATACAATTATCTGGGTCAAGGTCATTGAAGAGTCATAATTTAAAGCTGGCACTTCAAGCACTGTTGTGGATGGTTGCAAAATATTTGGTTAAATTGTCACTTGTCTTTGAGACCCATGATTTACCCACTGAGAAAAGTCACACCATTGGGGTCACACCATTGGGGTGTAGTGGCTTCTTATAGGAATGTTAGGTAAAGGTCTAAAAGCAACAGATAGGCTCAGACTGAAGATGACTCACCTGAAAGCAGAAAGGCAAAATCCTATAGCTTTTGAAAGTGAAAACTTTCTTCCTCTATACCTCCTCACATACACAAAAATAAAAATTATCTGAGAATATAATCATCTGGAGTTCTACAGAGTTTAAAAAATAAAGGCAGAGTTGTCTACTTCAAGGTAAAGTCAGTGCAGAGACAAAGTAATACCAAAGGCCTCTTCTTTAAAATGATTTATAGAATGGTCAAAATTTGGCAAGTCCTGTTGAAGACAAAAAGAATCAAGTGGCAAAAAACTATAATGAATAGAAAAGTCAGGATATTTAAAAATAGGAACAATTTAAAACTCTGTGACAATGAAATATGATCTGTGACAAAGACAACATGATGTATTATTTATAGTGCAATCTGTAAATTTAGATGAAATTAATGATCAAGACTATTTCTTGTTTTAAAAGGCTTAAAAACACATAGGTAAGGTAAATTGATGAATAGCGAATTTAAAATATTAAGGAACATAGTAGCGTCTATCTTTGAAAATTGTGTCATATCTAAATTGACAAGTTGTTAAAGAGATGTTAAACAAATTTCTCACATTATATAAACTTTTTAGACCATACATGATTACATAAAGCTCCAAGTTTATTTTACAGAAAAGGAAAGAGAAAAAAAGCCACTTTACACAAAACAAAGAAAGCAGAATAAATAAAGGTATAGGCCAATCTCACTAGTGAACACAAATGCATGTATTCTAATTGAAATATTAGTAAATAAATTCCTACAGAGCCTGAAAACAAAAATATATCATCACTAAGTGTGTTCTATTAAAAAAATGCAGGGTTTGTTCAGCATTAGAAAATCTACCAAGTGAATTTACTACATTAAATACCTATGTGGGAGAAAAAAATAAGATTGTGTTCAAAAGTTATTTCATAAAATGTATTACAAAATCCTGATTTTAAAAATTAACAAGTAAAACTTTTACCATACTAGAAATAGAATAAAACTTCCTTGATAGCTATCAGAAAACTATAGAACAAGCATCACATTGAGTACACACTGGAAATATTCTCTTTAAAATCACTAATGAGAAAAAAGTACTTACTGTCACATTGTTAATAAGCATTGTATATATAGCCCTTAATCCATCCACCAAGTCAAGAAATAAAAAAAAATGCATAAATATTGGAAACAAGTAATAAGAAATAAATTGTATACTTTATTTATTGGAAAGGATAAAGAAAATCTCATTACTTTTAGAAAACAGCAAAGATGAAATTTTCTATGCTTTATTGCATGCTAGCAATGATAGAACATATAATAGATGATAAGATCTGCTTCGCAGTAGCCACAAAACTATAAAATGCATAAAGATAACCCTAATAAAAATAAGTATAAAGCCTATAGGAAAAAAACTATAAAATTTTACTGGAGGACATAAAAGAAGATTTGAATAAAATGTGAACTAAGCCATATTCAGAATAGGATAGCTCAATAATGTAAAGTTAAGAATACTCCCCCGAATTAATCTGTAAATCTAATGCAATGTAGTAAAAAATTCTATTAACATTATTCATGAAACTCAAAATGCTTCTTACAAATTTCATTTACAAGAGAAGTTTGTATAAGATAAATGGGGAAAGAAGAGAGAGATTTGCCTACTATATTTTAGAACTTAAAAAATATAAAAATTAAGAAAATGTAACACTGGTATGAAAATAGAAAAAGAGATCATGGTTCAGCAACAAACCCATTGGAATTAAGTGCATGAAAGAGTAGAATTTTGAATTGTTGAGAAAAGGATTCACTAGCAATCAACAGTGCTGGGTAAATTGTCTACCAATAGGATGAAAGAAAATTAAATTCTTATCTCCCATAATTTACAAAAATAAATTCAATTGTATATAAATTTCAAAATGTAAGAAACAAAGTTATGAATATATTAGAAGAAAATATAGACAATATAAGAACTCATTATTGTGATTTATTGTTAAAGTAGGAAAGGTCTTCTCAAAGAAGACATAAATACATGTGTATAAATACACAATATAATGCAAATGTCATAAGATATGAATCAGTAAGTTTAACTATAGGATATTTAAATTATTCTACAGTAAAAGACATCAAACCATGTTAAAGGCAACAGTAGTAGAGGAAATAATATTTGTAAAAACATATAAATATTTTTGCATAAGTATCCTTGGGTGATTGCATGTGGGTGTCTGGGGGAGTGGGTGCATACATATATGTATATTTACATGTAGTGTATGTGTTTACTATTTAAATATAGCTAACGTGTATTCACCTTGTGTGTGTATATATAATTACGCACACATAAATCAGTAAAAACCACATAAAATCCAAAATAATAATGGGCAAAATATTTGAATGGACATATCAAAGAGTCAAAAAAGAAAACAAAATATGCTTAAATTCACTACAAGCAGAAAAGTGCAAATTAAAATAACAAAGAGATAACACATCCATTATATTTCCTATTAAATGTGCAAAAATTAAAAGTTTAACATTATATTTTGTCACAGATAACTGGGAAAGTTCCATCTAAGGAAGCTCCTTTGGCAATATATTAAAACTTTAAATATATGTACTTTTTGATGGCAATTTCATTTCTTATAGAGACACATTTACTCAGGTGAACATGGAAGCATGGATGTGTTCATGATAACACTGTTTGCAAGAGAGAAATGATGAACACAAAATAATACTGCAGTTTTAATAGGAAGAAAAGTTTTCAAAACATATTACATTTACAAATAAGTTTGTACAATAATATATACAAAACTTTTAATTTTTATAAGAATGTACACATGTATGTATATATATTTATGTAAATATGCAGTCATGTAATGTGCCCCTCTTCTCTAGCACTCTTGTCAATTTAGCCTGAAATATATATAAACGTTATCACATGGTCCTATGAGATTTTATCTTTCTATTTTCTTACTATTCAATGACTCTCTCTTCTGACTGAAATATAGGTTCCATGACAGCAGGATTCATATCAATTTCATCACTGGTATCCCCTCAGTACCTGTAATAGCAGTTGACTAACAGGCACAGCAAGTGTTTTTCAAATAAACAGAAAATGTTATATGACATTAATGGATTAATTGATTACACAGCTGGTGAGCAATTAGGATTGGTGACACTGTAATATTTGTGATTATGCTCGGTAAAACCACAATGTCTACTGATATGCACTTATACTTTTAACCTCATATTTACAGATCAGAATATATGAATATGTTTCACATGCTCATTGGGCACTAGAACTTGTAGTAGCCTTTTGCATGAAGAATGTATCTATCTGTGCTTGATAAGCACATTTTTTTTTCCAAAACAGCTTTCTGGGAAAGAACACAACTGAAACAAGTGTTTAGAATTATCAGAAAGCAAAAAGGTGATTTTTTTGCCCTAATGAAACAAAATTTCTGGCAAGTTTATAAGATGACAAAATCATTTTGTTTTACATACTAAGAGAATTGTACTTTTGGAAAGTTATCAAGCATAAGGAAGTTATCAAATTAATATCTAATGTATCATTGGTCCCTACAGAAGAAATATAGTATGTACTGATGATAAGTATGTTATAACTTTGGTGGAATGGGGAGAAGGACTTCTAAAAATGATTCAAAGAATTAACACATATTTTATGATTCCAAGATAAGACTCTGCACATTTTTTATTCAATGCCATATATGTGGATTTTGCTCATCTAAAATAATCAACACACATATCTTTGTTGAAATATTATCTATTTTTCTCTAAAATTGTTCATAATTATCCAGATAAGTGATAGTTTGTATTTTTGCATGTATTACTGACTCTCCAAAAAAGACATGTCTTTTGGATTTCACAAATATTTTAGATAACTGCTTTAAGGAGTATGTTACATTCTATATTTCATTTTCTTAGAAATGGTGTTAGGTACATAGCACTTACCCTGGCTATTAGGATTTGTGGCCATTATATTATTTTGAGGCCAAGCAGTCAGAATAGTACGCCAAGCACGCCATGCACCCCTTCTTTTATTGAACTGTATTTAAAGAATTCCTACGTCTTTTTACTTTTTGAAATTATAACTACTTAGTAGAATGTCTTTATTGCATGAATCTCTAGAATCTATCCTGAGACTCCTGAAATGCACTGATGCCATCTCCTCAAATAAAGCAGTTAATGAGATGGCAAATCTTGTTTGCTGATTGCTGTGTTTGTTTATTCTTCAAATAATTTTTAAATACTTAGTTAACCACTTTTTAAGGGATAGTGTTGATTATGTTCTTCAATAAGCAATGCTTTTATTCTTGCTTTCTAAAAGAAATACAGATGAGCTTTGTTTTAATCTCATTATTATGCCCCAGTAAAACAATTATTTAGAGACTAGTAAGAAGTAATTTGAAAGGAAATGTGATAATATTTTCCAAACCTTGGAGTTTCTTGTGTTTATGGTAGTAATTATAGGTATCATTTATTGTTCAGTTACTATGTACCACACATTGTGATGAAAGCCTTGCATTTCTTGTGTTTACAGCAATCCTAAGATAAGCATTATTAAGTATTGTTACTCCTATTTTATAGTTGAAAAAATGAGGTGCACAGAGGTTAACTAACTCTCCTATAAAATTACAGTCAGCTAGAGGTGGAATCAAGATGTTATTCAATTCTATGATAGTATTGTAAGAGTATTCCTCAAAAGAAGAATGATTCTGTGGCAAATGCGTTTGAAGAATGTGTGGAAATTCTATGGCTGGGTGGAGGTTTGAGGGGATTACGAAATTAGGGAAGAATTTATCAGTTCACAGTGAACTCTGCCATCGTTTTTGTATAATCAGCTGTGAGTTTTATCGTCTCTAGCTTAGAGATACACAAAAGTTCCCAAAGATGGTAATCCTTAATCATTATGAGTCATTTCTCTCACCTTCTACAGGAGCTGAAGAAAATCTTGTCATAATTGCTTGTCATAATTTCTTGCCATTCATAAACTGCCAATAATGCATTTTTATTTTACTTAATATATTTTACTTTAGAGTTTATAAAGCACAAGCAGTGTGCAAAATGCAGGGAATCCTGAGATACAAGGTGTAGCCCTTGCCCACAAATTAGCTCACAATCAAGTGAAGAAGAAAGATCTATGCACAAATAATGCAGAAGAGTAAACAAAGTCAAAGTGAATTTCAGCCAAGTGGAATGTGTGTGTGTGTGTGTGTGTGTGTGTGTGTGTGTGTGTTACAAGAACAGCAAATGGCTGAAGAGTCTAAGATTTGTATGGATTCATCATCATCTCACTTTCAAACAAGAACACCAAGGATTTGCATGGTGGAGAAAATGACATTTTAGCTCAATCTGAATTCCTTGACTAAGGGTGTAGCAGAGGATGACTTTGGGTGTGGGTTAGGCTTCTGTCTGCCACTTTATATCTTCTGAATTAGAATGTTCTCAGCCTATATGAATACATTATAAAATCTACATGAAGGAGTCACATACATATAAGATCCTATTATGAAAACAATCACCTAAATCCATAATTTTAGGTAATTTTCCAAATAGTTTACAGTGATATTTCTTAGGGACTGAACCATAAAGAGTGCAATGAATGCTTGAGGCAGGAGTGTATGAGTTTTAGGTGGGAAACATTTGGAGATGAATATAATATGTATTGGTTTTGATGCTTTAAATCTGTTTGCCAGTACACATCTGTTATGTAATGTAATAAATATAATAAAACTTCTATGTGAACCATGTATCTCCAGGATATGACAAAAATTTAAAATGGAAGAACCTATCCTTTAGAAGAATTAGAAAACCACAAGATTTTGCAGTGTACTTTTAAATGATAGGAAAGTATTTTATGTCACAAAAATCATAGAGTGATGACAGTGTTGACTGGAGACTGGGTCTGAAATTTTGACTGACTAGCCTATTCATCTCTGTCCCAGCCATGTGTTTGATTTGTGTTTTGCACATTGAAATAACATGTGCACTAAACTGACCACATAACTGTGCTTTAGAAATTTTATGTATACATCTATACACACACACACACACACACACACACACACACACACCCCTTCTAACAAGTACACATTATTACTAGAGGTAATCTCATCTAAAACAAACAGCCATGGAATGAACATAATACTTTAGACAGTTAGATATTCCTGATATATGTGCAAAAACATGGCACTTAAAATTATGTTAGTGGATTAATCACCAGCTTTGTAAAATTTAATGCCAAATGATAGGGAAAACAGGACCAGGTTTGGCAGGCAGATGGAGAATGAACCATTACGTCTCATCCATCTCCAGTTCCTATGATTATATGATTAAATATTAGTGTCCAGAGACAAGCAAAGGAAATGCCAGCTCTTGAAATACCAAGTGTAGGCCAGAAAAGACTGAATAAATACTTCATTGAGACAAATCCAGAAGATTAATAAAGTGGCCAAAAAATGGGGTAGGAGAGGGCTGTTTCCCAGGTAGCTAATTAGAAATGTCTCAGGAACCAGAAGTGAATGAATTGGAAGAAAAAATTACTCAGGAAAAATAATTTTGAAATACAATTCAATAGCAAAAAGTAATTTTTGTGAACAAATATTATTTCCTGCCACTTATATTTTATTTATTACTATGCTGAGACAAAGTAGACCAAAGTAGAATGGATAGATAAGTAAAAAGTCTCCTTCTAAGGCACTTTACAACAGTATTACAAAATTATGGACTCCATCCCACCCGATAGTGAGAAATTATTTATGGCAGTAATTCTCAAGGGAAGAGACAGATAGAACACAAGAATAATTTGGAAGCGTTGTCAAATTATATGTATCTTCTGTCCAAAATGTTAATACACATCTTGGTGGCAAGGAGTGTTTTCCCTTCTCTTTTTTATTTTGAGAACCTGTATTGTAAATATACCAGTGTGCTGGATACCTGAGCAATGCAGACTCTCACTCAGCATTTCCCCCGTCTCAGAGACTATGTGTGGCCTTTTATAGATGAAGTTAATGCCTGCATTAGAACTAGAAAGTAGGTAATATAATTAACCTAATTTTACAGTCACGGTAATTGATGCTTACACAGCTTAAAAAATCTGACCAAGGTAACAGATTTAAAAGTTGTGGAGAAACTGGGACTAGAACCATTGTCATTCTGACTTCAAAGTATATGTTTTTGTCCATTATCTATTAAACTATACTAAATATTGACAGAGGAAAAACAAAGATAGAAATTGAACTGAAAAATTAAAGTGTTAATTTATACCCACCCATCCCCTGCCACAATCACTGTCTTGTAAAATTTTTAAACTTCCTATTTTCCTGATGACTCAAACCGGCTGTGAAGATCCTGTTGAGGTGACCTAGTGACTTTCAAACACAGCAGTGAAATCCCTTCATGTTTTCTGCTCCTTCACCATAGCCCCCAGTGAAGACACTTGGCTTCCAGTCTTCACTCTCTGCATCTCCACCTGCTTGGTTCATCCCTCTCTCTGCTTAGGAGCTGCTCCCGTATGGCTCTGCCACGGCTTGCCTGGCCTCCTATCCCTAGGACCTGTGAGTATAATAAATTATTTAATTGAATATGCCTCTCTGAGTGTTACTTCCTCAGCTGTCCTGGAATGATATTTTTAAAATTTATTTATTTTCTTTTTTAGAAACAGGGCCTCACTCTGTTGCCCAGGCTGGAGTGCAGTGGTGTGATCATAGCTCACTGATACCTCAACCTCCCGGGTTCAAGCAATCCTCCCACTTCAGCCTCCCAAAATGCTAGGATTACAAGCATGAGTCATCATGCCTGGCCTGGAATAATTTTCAAAGAGCCCAAAAGGGGGAACTATATGTGTGTAATTTCATATGTTTTATATATTTATATGTATACTTTATAGTATATGTATAATTGTTATATTTATATATTTTTATATATTACATGTAAATATAAATAAATAGAATTTTTATTCTAGTTTATAAGAAACATAGCCTCTTTCTAATTATTTATACTTATTGACATATGCCTCCACAACAATACTCCCAGAATAATTGTATAGATGAATGCTCACTTTTTATCAGATTTAAATTCTAATGATTCTACTTTAGTGCTAGACCTAGATAAAAGGAAGTCAGTTACATTTTAAGGCACAAAATTTTAATTATCTTAACCTTTGTAGAAATAAATTTTTAGAAATGTATAAAATCATAGAAAAGGGCAACAATTATTCTATTACCAAGAAGTGATGCTAATCAATGTGGCTGCACCTGGGACCTATTGTGGGTTAGCTATCCTGAAGGTGTAAGTGTAAGAGCACTTTCAACTGGGTGGCTGCACATTGATCAGTTGAATAAGTTAAAAGAGCTATAAAACTCTTGGGCCAAGGCACTTTTGCTCCTACTTGTCTGATCATAACACATAGAAAGAGGGTGTGTTCTCATTATAATTTCAAAACAGACTAAATACTATGAAACCACTAGGAAAATTAGGATGGTGGATACCACAGAAAATTTGAACAAGGAGGCTTAAAGCCAGTGATTGTCAAATCTGAGCTCAATGGGCCTATATCAATTACTTTTTCCCTGTCAAGTAGGGAAGGCAATCAGGACTATTTCACAGAGAAAAATATGACTCATGCATTCATAACCATGGGAATTATCATAAATTTTTGTAGAGGCCAAATACTGGATTACTGTTGGTCTTCAATGAAATTCTCTCATCCAAGCCCTCTCAACAGTTAAGCTACATTAGAAGAGGAAATGGCTTTTAATAATCAGTATTTTCTAGACAAAGCATGCTTGAGCCAAACTTTCACAATAGGTCAGGGGGAATCTATCAAAAATATTTTAAAGACTCCATGTTGGTTTTTAAGAGAATGGCAACATTCTTATGATTAAGTGTAATCCATAGTAATACCTATAAGAGAAAAACGTATAGGGATGAGACATTTGGAAATATTACTTAAAATAATAAATTATCATGATAACTGAAATTTTTTGAAGATAGTTGTAGATTCATATACAGTTGAAAGAAATAATACAAAATCATCCCAAGGACCATACCAGTATGATAAATAACAGTGCTCTCACCAAAGTAGAAATAGAAGAAAAACCCCTCAATCTAATCAAAACCATCTCAAACACCAGCTGTTACCATACTTAATGGGGAAAGGCTGAGTTCCCACCTTAGACTTGGAACAAAACAAAATGTGTTCTCACCATTCTTAAAGATAGGACTAGAAGCTCTAACCACTTGCAATGAGGCAATAATAGAAATAAAAAGCAACCAAATTGGAAAATAAATAATAAAACTGCTTATATTCCCAGGTAACATGATTTTTTAATATAGGAAATCCTTAGGATACACACACACACACACACACACACACACACACACACACACACACACACACACAGAGAGAGAGAGAGAGAGAGAGAGAGAGAGAGAGAGAGAGAGAACCAATAAATAGCTACAAGATTACAAGATATAAGATCAATATATAAAAATCAATTATAATTCTACACTAGCAATGAACAATCTGAATATGGAAAAGAAAACAATTACTTTTGTAATACTATAGAAAAGAACAAAACACTTAGGAATGAATTCAGCAAAAGAAGTACAAAACTTATGCTCCTAAAATGATAAAACATAGTTGACAAAAATTAAAAATCTAAATAGTTGGAGAAACATCTCATGTTCATGAATCACAAGGCTAAACATTGTTAAGATAGCAATATTCCCCACAATAGATCTACAGATTCAATGCAATTCCCATCAGAATCCCAGGTGACTTTGCTATAGAAATTAACAAAGCGATTCTAAATTCACATGAATTGGAAGAGGCCAGAACAGCCAAAACAATCTTGAAAAAGAACAAAATAAGAAGAGTCAGACTTCTTGGTTTCAAAACCTACTACAAAGAAATATTGATCAAGACAATGTGGTACTGGCATAGGATATACATATAGATCAAAGAAATAGATTGAGAGATGGAGAGTCCAAAAATAAACTTACATATCTATGGTCAACTGATTTTCACCAAGGTTACTAAGATCTTCCATCCATTGGGAACAGGATGGTCTTCTTAGCAAATGGTGCTGGGGCAACGATATAGCTAATGTGAAAGAATGAAGCTGGACCACTACCTCCTACCATATGTAAAATTAACTCAAAAAGGATTGAAGACCTAAATGTAAGAGCTAAAACAATAAAACACTTATAGGAAAAAATAGAAACAAATCTTACAGACCTTGAATCAGTTAATTAGTTTATCATCTATGACAATAAAAGCACAAGTAACAAAAGGAAAAATAGATGGATTATACTCCATCAAAATTTAAAATGTTTGGCTGAAAAAAACACCATCAATAAAATGAAAAGAAAACCCAGAGAATGAGAGAAAATTCTTGCAAATCCTATCTCTGATAAAGGACTTATATCGAGAATATGTAAAGAACTCTTTCAACTCAATGACAAAAGACAACCTAACTGTAAAATGGGGAAATAATTTGAATAGGCATTTCTTCAAAGAGGACATGTGAACAGTAAGCAAATGAAAAGATTTGCAACATCATGAATCATTAGTGAAATGTCTGCCAAAACAACAATGAGATACCACTTGAAAAATATGAAGGGTTGGCAAGAAATTGAAGATGTTGGAGCTCTAATGTACTGGTGGTGAAAATTTAAATGAGTGAAATCAATTTGAAAAGCAATTTGGCATTCATCAAAAGTTAAACATAGAGTTACCATATGACCTAGCAACTCTACTTCTAGATATATAACAAAGGGAATTGAAACTGTTATGTCCACACACAAATTTCCATATGAATGTTCATGCAACATTTTTCTGAGTGGTCAAAAAGTGAAAACAACCCAAATGTTCATCCATTGATAAGTAGATAAAAGGCGTGATCATATATTCCATAACAGCCATAAAAAGAAATCAACTACTGATATATTCTATTAATACAACATGCATAAATGGTAAAAAAATATGCTAAGTGACAAAATTCAGAAACAAAAGGTCACATATTTTATAATTCCATTCATATGAAATATTCAGAATATGCAAATCTATAAAGATAGAAAGTAGATTAATAGTTGCCAGGGATTGGGAAGTGTGAGGAATATAGAGTGATTACTAATGAGTATGGTTTTGTTTATTTAAAGTCAAAAAAAGTTATCCTATAGATTGTGGTGATGGTTGCACAACCCTGTGAATATACTAAATAAAATGGAATTGTTCATGTTAAAAAGGTATATTCTATGGCATGTGAATTATATCTCAAAGCTGTTATTAAAGAAATGAAGTAGTAATAAGTGGTAATAGAATTAATTAGTATGTTTTCAGTTAAGCATATTTGTATGAGAAAATATATTTTCAATAAACATGTGGCTTTATTTTATCCAGTAGTTTTCAATATCTTTTATACTCCACGTTATTTACATATACAACAAACTTCTGTAACATTTCTCATATTCTATTCATTGTGAAACACTGATTTAGTCTGCTTTATACCATAAATCAAGCTGGAAAATTATCTAGCAATTATCTTGATAATATTATGCAGAAGTAGCTTTTACTACAAATGGCTAGATAATTGAAGTATATTTTTGTCTGTAAACATAAGAATAATAATTTTATTTTTCTACTTGATCTTGCATCTGTATTTAATCATTTTTTATAAAATCCTGAAAATTGAAGAATTAAGTATCATGACAAGACATGATTTTGTTGAAAGGAAAAATTTCTCTCAGATTAAGCATTAAGTACATTTTAAAATATGAACGTGGCCAGACCCACTGGCTCACACCTGTAATCCCAGCACTTTGGGAGGCCAAAGTAGGCAGATTGCCTGAAGTCAGAAGTTTGAGACCAGCCTGGCCAACATGGTAAAACCCCATCTCTACTAAAAATACAAAAATTAGCCAGACATGGTTGGCAGTCACCTGTAATACAAGCTACTGGGGAAGCTAAGGCAAGAGAATTGCTTGAACCCAGGAGGCAGAGGTTGCAGGGAGCCAAGATAGTGCCACTACTCCAGCCTAGGTGACAAGAGCAAGACTCCATCTCAAAAAAAAAAAAGAAGTAAAATAATAAAATAAATAAAATATGAATGCATTCTACACATACAGAAATTCCTCTATGAACATTCAGGTTCTAAAAGTATGTGGGTATATGTTGTCCCTATGCCCATTAATGTACTATAAAAGCTATAGGCACAGGCATATTCATGAAAAGTTAAATTTCTTAAATGTCATATGAATTCTGATGGCATTTAATTTGTTCTGTTTTCTCTCTTAATTGTTAATTATAAATCTTGGCTTATCAGCAGCTTCAACAATCTCATAGCTTTTGCACTTATTAGGAAAGATAGAAATAGTAGTCATAAATTATAATAAATTTGGTACAAATGCAGCAAACATGCTACAGACTGATAAAAGCAGGAAGGCCAATGTTACAATGACATACACAATTACTGACATCATCTCTGGTGTCAGGAAGAGTTGACTTGCTTTAGCTATGGAGGGGCAATTACTATAGAATTTTATTCTCCTATAGAGCTTCAAAATACAGGAAATTCTGTAGTTACATATTGTGCCAATAATGTGCTAATGGCTAAAAAATGAAACATCAAACTTTCTAATTGAGTCCTATCCTGAATTTGTCAATTGATGCTTATGCTATAAGATAGAGATTTATTTAAAGTGGTATATTCTAATCTGTTAAAACAATTTATTTCTGTTGTGTGTACATCTGTGGCAAAAATCAAAGCTTAGTGTGTCTGCATGCAGCCAAAGCTGCCATTGTGACAGCTTGTCTTTCATTTTGCAGCATTCAAGCACTTATTGTACACCAGCTGATTTTGTTATCCCGACCTGCCTGAGAAGTGAATATTACCCCTTAGTCCAAATGCATTCTACACCATGGAGCCTCAATTGGCACTATAAACTTAATTAAATACTGTCATTGAAACCAGCTGTAAACTAAGTAATAAAAGCATTTTTATTTTTCTAGCTGGAGCCCAGAAAATTTGACAAATTTTGGATCAGAGTAATAGACATATTTTGGGCATGCCTGCCCACAAAATGTCACTGCTGAAGGACTGGACTTAGAGAGCCTGTTCAAATCTATGACTCCACCTCCCTAACTACCTGCAGCCAACTGGGCTGTGGTTTTCACCTGATCTGAGTTAAGCTGGTCAGATTCATCTGGGATGTTGAAGGAAAATGGGTAGCTGAGCTAAAAGCACTGAAGATTGAGGGGCTTAGGCTTTGTGTTTTTATGCTAAGCCATAATGGACCATGTCCAAATAGATGAGGGAGGATAAGAAGCAATTCACACAGACATAAAAATTAAAACAAAAAGAAGAGAGGGTTGCGTGGCATGAAAAAGATATGTGCAGTTGAGAATTGGGAAATAGAAACATTCAGTCTTGCTTTTTTTCCAATGATGTTTTCTGTACTTGTTGCCTTCCATAAATTTCTAGATTTCTCTATATACTTTATTTAAAATATCACTAGGTGGGTTTTGTTTTTTTTTCCTAGTCCTTGAAACTCAAAGCTATTTATCCAGAATAGTCAGGAAAATAGTACATTAGAGTTAGTGTATTTAAATTAAAAGTTTCAAGTTTTCTTGTTCAAAAAATGTAGACACATTTCTTTTCTCATGAAAAACTGCAATAGAATCTTTTTATCTCAGTAGGGAAATATCTTCTCTCTCTTTAGAATTCAAGCAATAACAATTCTGTGGGGTAATGATTATTCTAGATGCATTGTACCATGTAAATTAATCTATTGCTTTGGTAGCACTGCTCCAAAAAACAGTGCTGATGCTGAGTGCACAGAATGAACAAATTAATTAGCCAGACTGCAAAATCAAATAAATCTCACAGTGGTGACCTTTGTGTAGTAGAATAAAGAAAAGCATTAAATTCACGCAGCAACTTTGGTTGAAGTAAAACTAAGCTTAAATAGGACCAAGTGTTCTTATAATTTATACTGGATCATATCGTCCAGGCCCACAAGAAAGTCCTGGCAAAGTTAGTTGATCTTAAGGGTCTGGTCAATAGCAAACTGTTGGTCTTTGACTAAAAGGCAGTCTTCTCCATTAATGTTCCAAGAAAAAAAAAAAACAACACAGAGAAAATAAACATACTGATTTCTTCCCCTGTACAAATTATCTCCCCGTGCTAGGTTAAGCCACAGAACACAAGGCAGTTCATCTTGTTGCTCAGAGCTTTCACCGCTGCAGTTCGTCATAGGCCTCCAGCTGATACACATCATCTTTCACTTCTACTTCTCATTCTAGATTTTTCTCACATTGCACTGGCTCTGTTACTGTTAAAGGTGTCTTTGCTAATGGAGCAACACAGAACTTCATCACCGAGGGGTCTGAGACCACAGTCAGCATACAGTTCTCAAGTTGTGGCTGCTTTTCTGGTCCATTTACCATTAAAATTGGCTGGCAGAGTACCAAGAGAAGTACCTAAATGTCAAACTTCTTCCCTGCAAACCCCTTGCCCTGAGTCATAACAGCTCTATTTCCTCTTGATGGCCAAAGTCAACTACCCCTACCATTGTAGTGATTCCTTTGTTGCCTTGAGAGTTTCTTGGTATGAGGAGCCTAAATGAAAAGATGGTATACAAAGCTCAAAGCTTGTACTTAAATAGCATTCTAACCTTAACTCTTGTAGAAGAAACAAGACCTATAGAGGCACAGAACCTAAGCTTGTGGATAAGAAAGCACTTCTGTCTCCCCTCTGGGTCCTTAGAGTCATGTATTAATGGACACAGGGTGTTAGAATCTGTGGACTCCATGGTTATGTGTCCACTGCCAGGGCTACTTTGCTGTAAAATTATTCCATGGCTGTGTTTGCATTGCTATGAGGAATTAGTCCATTTGCATTGAGCAAATACTAAGCCGTCCTAAGGTGCTTTTTCATGTGAGGACTTGTGTGAAGAGGCCAGCAGACATTCCATTTTGTTTTGTTTTGACTCAGGGTCTCTCTCTGTTGTCCAGGCTGGAATGCAGTGAGATGACAACAGCTCACTGAAGTCTTGAACGGCTGGCCTGAGGAAATCCTCTCTGGGACCCTTTATGTTACTATATAGGAATACCTGAGACTGGGTACTTTATAAAGAAAAGAGGTTTATTTGGCTCACAGTTCTGCAAGCTGTACAGATGGAACCAGCATCTGCTTCTGGTGAGGGCTGCAGGAAGCTTCCATGCAAGGTGGAAAGTGAAGAGAGAGCAGGTGCATCACATGGCAGAGAGCAGAAGCAAGAAAGAGAGGGGAGAGGTCCACAAATCTTTTTAACAACCAGATCCTGCATGAGCTCAGAGTGAGAAATCACTCATTACAATAAGAGGCACCAAGACATTCATGAGAGATGTGTCCACAAGGCCCAAACACCTCTTAACAGGCCCTACCTTCTAAACTGGGGATCACATTTCAATATGAGATTTGAAGGGGACAAATATTCATACCACATCAATTGGTCTGAGAAAATATTACACACAATTTCATGTGGATGAATCAAATACCCTGTAAGTGCTCAGATGGTGGTCTGCTTCGATTCCTGCAGGCGGCAAATGCAAATCTGTACCCTCAAAATCTGACAATCACCACCAGAACTAACCCCTGCCTGTTCCAAAGTAAAGCAGTTTAATGTATTTAACTTGCCACTAAATGATTTGTTAGTTTTCTCTGGAGATGGTGTCATATCAGAGGTGTTCACAGTTGGTTTCTGTGCCGGCAGGTTGAATACTCAGCTTCCATGCCAGCTAAAATAGCATTTTTGTGAGGAAGCTCATGATGTTAGATCCATACAGAGCCTCCAAATCTGCTAGCATGACCATTCCCTTCAGGAAGTCATTGTGCCAGCATGGAGGTGGTCTGTAACAAAGGCCGCCAAAGTCAGTTGTCCAAGTCTTCAGTCTAATTGATTTTCTATTGCCTCTTACATGGTGGATTGTCCCAGATGGGTGGTAAAATGGGGTACAAAGAGCTTTCAACTACGTCCTCGCATCATTCACAGATCTTTTCCTCAAATCTCCTTGTCCTCAGTTTTTCAATCTTTCTTCTTGCAAGTCCTAGACTAAACCAGTAAGCTATTTGCCACTGTCCATTAATCCATGGATATTCTTACTTTAGGCAATTTTTCTTTAAACATAAAATGAATGACTAGAATAAAATGGATGACCAGCCCAAAGCTGAGTCTGCTGGGGTTTATGAATTGGTAGGTTATTTCCAGTTTTAAGGTATTAAAACTAAGCCTCTATGAATTTCTCTTACTGCTGTCTTTCAAGGCCTTGAGCAAGGGGAGACCATCATGTAGCAACAGTCCCTTTTTGGCTATGCTCAAATACTTAGCTAACTTATTCATGAAACAAATTGTTCCTCCTTTACCAGTCTGTCACAAGGGACTTTTCAAGAGAATATGATGATGTCCTAAGGGAGAAGTATCAGTACAATAGTGGCAAATGGCATAGCATTCTTGGGAATCAACTCATCTAATTTACTTGTTGCGTCCTCTGGCAACAAGTAAATTAGATGCCCTATCCTGGTTGTTACCTTTGGATGCTGTAATGTTTTAGGCTTTATATCCTACTCTCCAAAGAACCTTTATCTCATCTTAAACATATTTTATACTTCTTGCTCATTAGTCAAATTGATAGGGTACCATTGATATAGTGGGGTGATGTGCTATTCAGTCAGTGGCTATTTCTACTCTGAGAATGGATTTAGGATTGGAAACCTTTATTAAGGCAGTTAACATGAGCCTCTGATGATACATCTTTAATTTATTTTGGTTGCACAGACCACATAACACCCTATGACACCACATTTTATTAACCATCTCTATAGCTCCTCATGGGTCAGGTGTCCTGGTAGTCATTCCAGCCCTTTCTGACCTAGCCACTCATGAATATAACTTTTACTCATCTTACCTCCACCAGATAACTACTAGTTTGGATTTCTATAAGCCCCTTAGTGACAACCTAATTCAGTTCAGTAACAGTGTCTCCTGCAGTCAGCCATGCCTAGAGAGGACATCTACCAAAGCTTCTTATTGACACCTTCTGCCCTATCAGCAATGCATTCCTTAACATATTGGTAAACAGAATATGTTAACAGGCTTGTATTCATTTGAGTTTAGATTTTTTGTTGTTGCTCAGCAAGTTTTTGAGATTCACCTGTGTTGTTGTATGCAACATATACCAGTATTTCTTTCCTTACTGATGAATAGTATTCAATTCTATGTATGGACCATAATTTGCATCCATTCACTTGTTTATGAATTGGTGGGTTATTTCCAGTTTTAAGGTATTAAAACTAAGACTCTATGAATAATCCTATATATATGGATTTATATATAGGATCCCATATATATAGGATTTATATATAGGATTTATTTATATATATATAAATATATATATAAATAAATATATAGGATTTATATATATATAAATATATATTTATTTGTGTGTGTGTGTATACACGTTTGCATTTCTCTTGCGGAAACACCAAGGAGTGTTACTGCCAGTTCATATGACAAGTGGTATATATTTAACTTTTTATAAAAATAAAACTGGCAGTTTTTCAAAGCAATTTTACTATTACACATTCTCAGCAGCAATGTCTGAATACTCCAGGAACTGCATATTCTCACCAGCACTTGGTACTATAAGCCTTTTTAATTTTACTCATTCTCACGAGTACATGGTCCTAGATCATTTCAGTTTTCATGCAATTTCCTGGATGATTCATGATATTGAGCATAGGTTCATGTACTTATTGGCTATATCTAGATTTTATTTTATGAAGTATTTGTTCAAATTTTTGCCCATTGTGGTGGGGAAGTAATTTTTCTATTGAGCTGTAAGGTTGTTTATATATTGTGGATACAAAATATTTAAGATACACACACATACACACAGTACATACAGTTGTATATATGGTTTGCTTTATATTTTCTACATGATGTCTTTTAAAGAACAGATGTTAATTTTGAAGATGTGAAATGCACTGATTTATCTTTTCTAGTTTATATCAAATCTGAGAAAACTTTGCCTAATCCAAAGTCACAAAGATTGTCTCTTATGATTTCTTTTAGAAGCTGTAGTTTTAGATTTTAGATTCAGGGTTATAATCCATTTTAAATTTGTTTTTGTTCATTGCCTGAGGTAAGTGTTGAAGTTCATTTTTCCATATCGACACCCAATTGTCTCACACCCATTTGTTAAAAATTCTAATCTTCACCATGCCCCACCCTCCAAATTCCCCTGCCCTGAAATACCACGGTTACTTTTTGGAAACTCAACTGAACATATCTGTGTGGTCTAGTTTGGGACAGTCTATCCTGCTCCTTCCACCTAAGCATCTGTCTACCCTAGATCTTGATTACCACCGCATAACAGAAAGTCTTGAAATCAAGTAGCATAAACCCTCTGTCCTTTTTCAAAAAAATTTAGGCCACTGTAGATCCTTTGCATTCCTTGACAAATTTTATAACAGTTTCTCAATCTCTCGCCTAAATATAAGGCCTGTTAGAATATTGATGCAAGTTGTATTGAAGGTACAGATCCATTTGTGGAGAATTAATTTCTTAACAATATTTAATTATGGTTTATCTCTCTCTTTTAAAAAAGATTTCATTGCATTTCTCACAACATTTTGTACTTTTAAGTATATAGATCTTACAGATTATGTTACATTTGTCTCTAAGTGTTTTGTAATTTTGGAGCTATTAAAAATGGCATTAGCTAGGAGTGGTGGCACATATCTGTAATCCCTGCACTTTGGGAGGCAGAGATGGGTAGATCACTTGAGCAAAGCCTGGGGAATACAGTGAGACCTCATCTTTACAAAACAAAAAGGAAAAAAAAAGGAAAAGCATGGTGGCACGTTCCTGTAGTCCCAGCTACTCAGAAAGACTGGTTGAGCCCAGGAGGCAGAGATTTCAGTGAGCCAAGATTGTGCCACTGCACTCCAGCCTATGTGACAGAGTGAGACTCTAATATCTCAAAAAGAAAAGAAAAAATATATTTTTAAAAATGACATTGCTATTTAAATTTAGTTTCCTAAATATATAAATTATATAGGCTGGGGGTGGTGGCTCATGCCTGTAATCCCAACACTTTGGAAGGCCAAGGTGGGTGGATCACCTGAGGTCAGGAGTTCAAGACCAGCCTGGCCAACATGGTGAAATCCCATCTTTACTATAAATACAAAAAACTAGCAAGACGTGGTGGTGGGCCCCTGTAGTCCATCTACTTGGGAGGCTGAAAGAGGAGAATTACTTAAACCTGGGAGGCAGAGGTTGCAGTGAGCCAAGATTGTACCACTGCACTCCAGTCTGGGCAATAAGAGTGAAACTCTGTCTCAAAAAACAATTATATTTAAAAATACAATTGTTTCTACATCTTTACCATGTATCCTGAAACATTTTTAAATTCACATATCAGTTTTAATGGCTTTTCATATGGATTTCATTTTTGCACACCAATCATGCTATCTGTTAATAAAGTTTTACTTCTTCTTTTCAACTTATTTGCCTATGGACCCCATTGCTCCCCCTCAACCCAGTCATCCAGTAAAATGTTACTTATTAAAGCAGTGGGAATAGACATCCTTTTTTTTCCAAACTTAAGAGAAAAATAATTTAGTCTTTCATCATTAAACTGTGGTGATATATTAGCCTTTATTGCATTGTGAAAGTTTTATCTCTAGTTCACTGAAAGTCTATCATAAATGAATATTGAATTTTATCAAAATTCTTTACTTTGCCTGTTTCTATTGAGATAATTATCCTATTTTGTCTTTATTCTGTAAATATAGTGAATTACAAGAATTGATTTTTGAATGTTAAACTCAATTTGCAGTCCTGGGGCAAACCCAACTTGGCCATTTTATAATATTTTCTTTAGGTATTACTGAATTATACGTTCCAATATTTTGTTAAGTATTTTTGCATGTTTATTCTTAAGCAATATTGATCTGTAGATTTCTTGTCTTTTTCTGTCTGGTTTTTATATAGCTAGGAATAACCTGATTTTTTTTGTGTGTGAATGCTTCAAACTTCTTTTTTTTATTATATTTTACATTCTGGGGTACATGAGCAGATTGTGCAAGATTGTTACATAGGTATACCCATGCCATGTTGGTTTGTTGCATCCATCTCCCCGTCATCTACATTAGGTATTTCTCCTAATGTTTGCCATCCCCAATCCCCTCATACCCTGCTATCCCTCCCCTGGCTCCCCCACCCCCTAACAGGCTCCAGTGTGTGATGTTTCCCTCCCTGTGTCCATGTGTTCTCATTGTTCAACACCCAGTTATGAATGAGAACGTGCAGTGTTTGGTTTTCTGTTCTTGTGCAAGTTTGCTAAGAATGATGGTTTCCAAATTCATCCACGTCCCTGCAAAGGACATGAACTCATCCTTTTTATGGCTGCATAGTATTCCATGGTGTATATGTGCCACATTTTCTTTATCTAATCTGTCACTGATGGGCATTTGGGTTGGTTCCAAGTCTTTGCTATTGTAAATAGTGCTGCAATGAACATAGGTGTGCAGGTGTCTTTATAGTAGAATGATTTATTACTTGATTTTTATGTAACCAAAAATTAACATTCCTTAATGATCCCTCTTTATCATTCAATTCAAACAATTTCTTTAGAAGAAAGACGTCTTTTTGACCTGAGAGAAATTATTGCATAGTAATATTAGCTCTAAATTTTTTGTTCCAACAGATTTTGAGTTTAGAGTGTACCTAATTTTAGGCTTATAACTTAGAAGTGAAAGATCAAAAAGGTAGGGGAAGGTGAATATTGACTCTTTCCTAATCAATGATTTTTAATCTAAGTGCTTGAATATTTTTACTATGTGATTTTACACACACACACACACACACACACACACACACACACACACACACACACACACACATTCTCTTGAATCCTCTCCAGTCGAGGCTCACATTCTGTGAAAGAAAACAGCACTAGCTATTGTGCCCAAGAGGATATGAGAGAGATTTCTTTCCTGTCCCTGTGTGACTTGTAGGAAGTATAGAGAAGCATCTAAATTGCTTATTCTCACAAATAGAACCCTATAACTTTTATCCATGATTGATTTTCCTTTCTCTGTTATTGCAGCTCTGAGTGGGAAAGACGTTGGTGTACAGCACCGGGCAGCTCAGCTGCAGACACGCAGTGATACTGAGTAACCTGGCAGGCTTCCTTTTAAGTGCAAGTGGAGGCCTAGACAGCAAGGGCACAATTTAAATAGAGTCTTCCTGATGCAACACCTTTCAGACTCTGAAAAAGGTCCTTTTTTAGGAGGTGTGACACTCATATTAGTTAAGGCAATCATAACTGTAAACAAGGCATACTCCAGAGGACTGACAATGCTTTTAAAAAATCCAATTACATGCTCTTATTTGGTGTTAGTACAAACAGAAAAATAAAAAGCCAACTTATTTCATCCCCACCGTGATTTCCTCAAGGCTAATTAAAGTGCACTCTGCTGATGCCTAAATAGTTCAACTCCAGGCAATCCAAAGATTGAAAGGGACACACACCTAATCAGTGCTTGGCTGTCAGTAAACGGCATTGTGTTTGGAAATGGGCACAATAAGGTCCTTCATTAATGTGAATGCTGAAAACTTCCTGTGGGAAAAAAAATTAGTCTAATAAATTTACTCCCATAGATTTATGAACTAGACTTCATCACTCTGCATAAAGAATTGATAAGTTAAGTGATCAATGATTCTTCACAACACATGGCATGATCAATATGAATTCGGGAAAGAGAAAGACATTAATAATGCATATTTTATGTACAGGTCTGTTTCTAAAGATTAAGGGCTCTATAAACCACAGGAGCTGAGTATAGCTAGATTGAAAATGATTACTTTAGTAAGTGCAGTATTTAAATTTTAAAATTAGAAAAAAAATCTATATTACCTTGGGTAGCTTTAAAAAGATTTTAAAATATGTTTAAGGTTTTTATTACATGGTAAGGTTTTGGGGGATGTTGTTGGTGCCTTTTTTCCTTCAGTAATTTTGCATGTCACCTTATTAATAATTCCAAATAATGATAAAGAAATATATTTGTAAGTCTAAATTACTCAGAACTATTTTCAGGAAAAAAAAATATATTAGCCATGCCCTAGGGCAGACTGTTAGAACCCCCTGATTCTATTATGAAGTAGGTCTGTTTAGCTCTTTGTTCACTACTGAGGATCAAAATTTATGAATAAACCCTTATGTATTACCATAAAATATGTGCACTAAAGATTTGTGCCAGAGATGAAAATCTTAATCTCATAACTCCTATTCAAAGCTTGGATTTGAAAATTTGAACACCTAACTGATCGGCTGCCCAGGGCATTCACTTTTCTTAGAACATATCCTCACAAAGAAGCAAATTCAAATTGTGTTATTATGTGTTTCCTGTAGACATGTTTTTACTGACTGAGGTTTGATAGTATGATGTTTGCTTGCAATGAGGGATAATACGTAACAATGTTCACTACATCACATAGGATCTTCTGTACGAAAGCTCACGGGAGAATTTTCAGTCATTCCAGTAGCAAGAAAAGTTAATTTTGTCCTGGAAAAAAAAAAGGTTTATATTTGCTGTGAGAATATTCTATCAAAATGGAAACAGTTTTTTTTTAAAATATGAACTTATAGATATAAGCCATGAGTTTTAGAAGTGTGTTTTAGAAAAAGAACAAAGCTGGAGGCATCACACTACCTGATGTCAAACTATACTACAAAGCTACAGTAATCAAAACAGCATGGCACTGGTACCAAAAAAAGAGATATACACCACTGCAACAGAACAGAGGCCTCAGAAGCAATGCCACACATCTACAACCAACTGATCTTTGACAATCCTGACAAAAACAATGGGGAAAGGACTCCCTGTTTAATAAATGGTGTTGGGAAAACTGGCTGTATGCAGAAAGCTGAAACTGGATCCCTTCTTTAAACCTTATACAAAAATTAATTCCAGATGGATTAAAGATTTAAACATAAGACCTAACACCGTAAAAACCCTAGAAGAAAACCTAGCCCATACCATTAAGGACATAGGCATAGGCAAGGATTTCATGATTAAAACACCGAAAGAAATGGCAACAAAAACCAAAATAGACAAATGGGATCTAGTTAAACTTAAAAGCTTCTGCACAGCAAAAACAACAACAACAACAACAAAAAAAAACTATCATTAGAGTGAACCAGCAACCAACAGAATGGGAAAAAATTTTTGCAATCTACCCATCTAACAAAGGGCTAATAACCAGAATCTACAAAGAACTTAAACAAATTTACAAAATGAAACAAAACAAAACCCATCAAAAAGTGGGCAAAGGATATGAACAGACACTTTTCAGAAGAAGACATTTATGCAGCCAATGAACATGAGAAAAAGCTCACTATCACTGGCCATTAGAGAAATGCAAATCAAAACCATATTGAGATACCATCTCATGCCAGTTAGAATGACAATCATTATAAAATCAGGAGACAACAGATGCTGCAGAGGATGTGGAGAAATAACACTTTTACACTGTTGGTGGGAGTGTAAATTAATTCAATCGTTGTGGAAGACAGTGTGGCAATTCCTCAAGGATCTAGAAATAGAAATACCATTTGACCCAGCAATCTCATTACTGGGTATATTCTCAAAGGATTATAAACCATTCTATTATAAAGACACATATACACATATGTTTATTGTAGCATTGTTTATAATAGCAAAGACTTAGAACCAACCCAAATGCCCGTCAACAAAGGTTGGATAAAGGAAATGTGACACATATATACCATGGAATAGTATATAGCCATAAAAAGGATGAGTTCATGTTCTTTGCAGGGACATGAGTGAAGCTGGAAACCATGATTCTCAGCAAACTTACACAAGAACAGAAAACCAAACACTGCGTGTTCTAACTCACAAATGTGTATTGAACAATGAGAATACTTGGACCCAAAGAGGGGAACATCACACATCGGGGCCTGTTGGGGTGTTAGAGGAGGGACAGTAGGGTGTGGGGGGATTGGGGAGGGCTAGCATTAGGAGAAATACTTAATGTTGATGATAGGGGCATGGATACAGCAAACCACCACCATGGCACGAGTATACCTGTGTAACAAACCTGCACGTTCTGCACATATACCCCATAACTTAAAGTAAAATAATAATAAAATAAAATTAGTTAAAAAAGAAGTGTGTTTTAATATTACAGTGTTATAACAGTAATATGATATTGTTATATTATAAAATTATAATACTGTAATATTATCAAATTATCATAATAGTTTTACACATAATTTTAAGATATACCATTATTCAAATATAGGGTTCATTGCTGAATTATTGAAGTCCACCATTCAAAGATCTTCAATGAGTTTTCAGACTTCAGAAAAAAAGACCAGGCACAGTGTTTCATACCTGTAATCCCAGCACATTGGGGATCAAGATGAGAGAATGGCTTGAGCCCATGAGATCAAGACCAGCCCGGGAAACATAGTGAGATATCATTTCTACAAAAACAAAATAAAATAAATTAGCTGGGTGTGGAGGTGCACAGCATTAGTCCTAGCTACTCAGGCAAGTGAGGTGAAAGGATTATTTGAGCCCAGAAGTTGAGAGCTTGAAGCTGCAGTGAGCTATGGTTGTGTCACTGCACTCTAGCTTGGGCAACAGGGCATGACACTTTCTCAAACAAACAAAATGTATAAAAAAAGAAAAGGAAAATGACCCTTAGTTGCTACTTCAGAGCTTCTGGTTTAACATAGCATCTAGTTAGCAATTATGCATTCAGCTTTTCCATACATTTGGCTAAACTATGTATTATACTACAAGAAAAGCTAAAAATTCTAGAACAAATTTATATAAGACTGCTTCTTCTGATTAGAAAGTAAAAAACTGCACGTGAATATCCACTAAAACAATGACAATAGCCATATAAATGACAAATTAAGAGTTTAAAGAAAACCCAAGAGTTAAAAACATTAAAAGCCTAAGTAACCTCAATTTCAGAAAGTGACAACACTGCCAAGAAAAAAAGAAACTCATTTTTTAAATACCTGCCAGAATGTTGAAAATAAAATATGTATCATAAACTAAAGGTAAGTGAAAGAGGGAAATTAAAGATCAGCCAGTCTTTTAACAGTGTTGTAGCTACATGTGGCTGTAATGAAAGATGAGATCCCATAAAAGCCCTTACCATTGAGGGTTTGTACCTTACTGCCAATTCTTCTTATCAACCATAAGCAAGTAGTAGTTTGCCAAGAACTAGGGTCAAGGAAGAAAAGCTGAGAGAGATGTAGTGCATGAACAAGGTAGCAAGAGAAATTTCATTATGGCAAGTTGAACCTTAGCAAATGCACAGCACACTATCAAAGGCTGAGTACAGGGCAGCAGAGAAGTTGATACCCTTCTTATGGCATTCTGAGCCTACATTTTGTCCATTACAGCCACTGTCCAAGGGCTAAGGTCAGGACATGATAGCTGAGATAACTTCTTTCAAAGCTCTCTGAGTCTTTACCGGATACACTGAAATGATCCACCAAAGGCTGGAGGCAGGACAGCAGAGTGGCAAGATATCTCTTTATATGTTGATTTTTGTATCTACAACTTTACTGAATACATTTATTAAGTCTAAGAGTTTTTTTTTTTTCAATACAGTCTTTATAGTTTTCTCTAGATATAAGATCACGTCATCCATCAGCAAAGAGAGCTAATTTAACTTCCTCTTTTGTAATATGGATGCCTTTTATTTCTTTCTCTTGCCTGATTGCTCTGGCTACAACTTCCAGTACTGTGTTGAATATGAGTGTTGAAAGTGGGCATCATTATCTTGTTCCAGTTCTCAGACAAAAGGCTTTCAACTTTTCCCCATTCAGAATGATGTAACCTGTGGGTTTGACATATATGTCCTTTATTTTGAGGCATGTTCCTTCTTTGCCTAGTTTGTTGAGAGTTTTTATCATGAGGAGATGTTGAATTGTATCAAATGTTCTTTCTGTATCTATTGAGATGATGATGTAGTTTTGTCCTTCATTCAGCTGATGTGATGTATCACATTTATTGATTTGCATGCATTGACCCAGACTTCCATTCCTGGTGTAAATCCCACTTGATCATGTTTTATTATATTTTTGATGAGCTGTAGAATTTGGTTTGCTAGTATTTCATTGAGGAGTTTTGCATCTCTATTCATCATGGACATTGGCCTGTAGTTTTGTGTTGTTGTTGTGACTTTGTCTGGTTTGGGTATCCAGGTAATGCAGTAATTCTGGCCTAATAGAATGAGTTATGGAGAATTTCTTCCTCTTTGATTTTTGAAAACAATTTCAGGAAGACTGGTACTAGTTCATTTTGTATCTTTGGTAGAATGTGGCTGTGAATTTATCCAGTTCTGGGCTTTTTTTGTTAATTGCTTTGGGGAGACATTTTATAGCTAATTCAATCTCACTACTCACTGATCTGTTCAGGTTTTATATTCTTACTGATTCAATCTCAGTAGAGTTTATGTTTCCAAAAATTTACCCACTTCTTCTGTTTTTCAGTTTATCAGCATATAGTTGTTCATAATAATCCCTGACAATGTTTTATATTTCTGTGGTATCAGTCATAATGTCCTGTTTTTAATTTTTTGTTTTGTTCATCTGGGTATTTGTTCTTTTCTTGGTTAGTCTAGCTAGTGGTTTATCAATTTTATCTTTTTGAAAAACTAATTTTTCATTTTGTTGGCCTTTTGTATTGCTTTAGTTTCTATTTTATTTATTTATGTTCTGATAATTGTTTTCTTCTGATAATTTTTGGTTTACTTTGCTTTTGCCTTTCTAGTTCCTTGAGTGTATTATGAGACTGTTAGTTTGTAATCTTTCTACTTTTTTAATGGAGGGATTAATTTCTACATATATTCTTAGCATTATTTTTGCTGTACCCATCAATTTTAGTATGTTGTGTTGCTATTTTGATTTATTGCAAGAATTTTTTTAAACTTCCATCTTAATTTCTTCATTGACTCAATACTCATTCAGGAGCATGTTGTTTAATTTTCATGTAATTGTATAATTTCTGGAGATTTTCTTGGTATTAATGTCTGGTTTTATTCCACTGTGATCAGAGAAGATGCTTGATAGAATTTCAATTTTCAAAAATTTGTTGAGACTTTTTTTGTAGCCCACAATATGGTCTAACATGGAGAATGTTCCATGTGCTGATGAAAAACAATGTATATTCTACAGTTATTGGAGAGGATCTTCTGTAGTTTTGTTTTGTCTAAAGTTCACTTTAAATCCAATATTTCTTGTTAATTTTCTGTCTAGATTATCTGTGTACTGCTGAGAGTGGGATACTGAAGTCCCTGACTATTGTTATATTGTACTTTTGCTCTCTTTTGATCTAGTAATATTTGCTTTATGAATCTGAGTGTTCTCATATCAGGTGCATATATATTTATAATTACTGTACACTTAGAAGCAGACAAGATGGCACCAGCCAAGGATAGAGTTCATTTGCATGATAAGATTAGGGTGGGACCACCAGCCTTCCCCACACTCTTTGTAAATGTCATATGTGATCAAACCAATGTGAGCCCTATGTAAATCAAACACCACCTCCTCAAACCAGACTGTAAAATTCAGTACAACTGCTGCCAGCCAGTACTTCCTGCTAGGAGACCCCTCTCTCTGTAGCAAGAGCTGTTTCTCTTTCTCTTGTCTTCTGCCTATTAACCTCTTCTCCTAAACATCTAATGTGTATCTGTGTCCTAAATTTTCCTGGCACATGACATCAAACCCCAGGGTGTGTACCACTGACAATATAGCTACTTTACCACTACTTTACTTTTTGATCTATATGTGTTTTTACCAGTAAGGTGAGTTTTTTGTAAGCAGCATATCATTAGATCATGGCTTTTTATCCATTCAGATTTTCTGTATATTTTCAGCAGATAATGTAATCCATTTATGTTCAAAGTTATTCTTGATATGTGAGGCTTTGTTTCTATCATATTATTAATTAGGTTTTCTGTTGTTATTGTTTCATATATATTTTTGTTCCTTTTTCTCTTATTGTTTGACCTTGTAGTTTGATCACCAGTGAATTCTTTCAAACAATTAAGCAAAAAATAACTCTTATATAATCTCATTTAAAAAATAGCAGATGAGGTTGATTTTCTCAACTTACTTTAGTAGGCCAGCTACTAAATGCTGACTAAAGTGTTATAAGAAAGGAAGTTATAAAGTAATTGTCCTCATGAATTCAGAATTGAAAATATAAATATTGTTAAGACAGTTATTCTCCCTAAAGGGATATATAGATGCACTGCAATCTGCTATAAGGAACTTTTAGCAGAATATTATTTTTAAAAACTAACAATTTAACCCTGAAATTTATATGGAAATTAAAAAGGATCTAAAAACAGTGCTATCTAATAAAAATATATTGTGAGATACATATAATTTTAAATTTTCTACTAGCCATTTTATAAAAAATGAAATGTAAAATTAATTTTAATAATGCATTATATTAACCCAATATAATCAAAATAGTATCATTTCAACAAGTGATCAATATCACAAAATTATTGAGACATTTTATATTTTTTTCAATCAATCTTTTGAAATCAGTGTGTATTTTATACTTGCATCACATCTCAATTAGGATAGCTGCATTTTAAGTGCTCAGAGCCACATTGGGCAAATGGCTAACATATTGGACAGCATAAATCTATAATATGCAAAACAATCTTGAGAGAAGAGGACGAGAAAGAGTAGGAAGTGGGGAAGAAGAGCAAGATGGAGAATGAGAAGATAGATAAAGAGAACAGATGTGAGAAGGAGAAGGAGAACGAGAAGAACAAGAACAACATGAAAAGATGTGAAGGCCGAACACACCCCATTCTGAGAGTAGCATTAGCATAAGGAGAGATAAATAATTGAAAGATAATCAAGGCTCTAGAGACAAAGTAATATTCCCACACATATATGATCAGTTGACTTTCAACCAAGATGACAAGTCAATTCAGTGGGAAAGGAAAACTTCTCTTAACAAATTATTCTGGAACAAATGTATAGTCAGATGATTTTTTTTAAGCCTCAAGTTCTAACTCTGTACACAAGAATTATTTTTGAGATGGATCATAGTCCCATATATAAAACCCAAAAATATAAATCTTTCTAAAAGGAACAGAAGGCTATCTTCACAACTTGGAATAGGCAAATATTTCTTGGACAGAACATAAAATACTAAAAATAGAAAAGAATTTGATAAATTGGATGTTGTCAAATAAAATAAAACTTAAAATTAAAAGCACACTGTTTAGAAAATAAGAAGGCAAACCAAGGACTGAGAGAAAATGTTCTCAAAACATTGATGTAACAAGGGATTCAGTGACACTGAGAGGGGCAGAAAAACAGGAAGGAACAAGCCTCTTCTTTCTCCTCAGCCTTCCTGTCTCCCTGTAGCAATTCCTGCTGGGAGATCCTATCAGGGAGCCATCTGGCAAAAAGGAAATGCAGGCTCAGAGTCCCAGCGCCAACATGACAAAGCAGAACATGAAAGGATGGGTCTGAAGCTGAAATAAGAGCTTCACATCCAGCACAGACATAAATAAAGTAATGGTGGATCCTATATGTGAGGACATCTGAGATGCAACTAAAAAGCTGTAAATAATTGTATACTATATTGCTATCATTACATTATAAACTGGATATAATTGTACTTTGTCTAGAATGTACATTTAATCTTTTTTCCCCGATAATTAAGAATAAGAAAATCACTGTATTGTGGTTCAGAAAAAAACTCATATGATATAAACTGGGTATTTCTGTCCTCTTCTTGAGTGTGTTTTCTTGAGATAATTGAAACTAGTGGGGTACAAGACAGTAAGCTCCTGACCTGCTTATCTATTGTTATTATTCTTATCTATCTATTCTCATGTTTCTTATTAATCCAAGAAACAAAGCCCATGCTGCCACTTCGGCTGGTCAATAAGTATCATTAATTGTCT
Organism: Plecturocebus donacophilus; assembly: GCA_004027715.1. Lineage (NCBI taxonomy): Eukaryota > Metazoa > Chordata > Mammalia > Primates > Pitheciidae > Plecturocebus > Plecturocebus donacophilus. Next base: position 110,527 of record PVKP010002169.1, read on the forward strand.
AGCCGTTTCTCGTTCTTCACTTCCCATATCTCTTTTCTGTATTGGTACTTTCTTCTCAGAAACGGAATTAGAGATGAACCAAGAGGATATATGTGATTCCCACAGGCTGTGACTCAGTCTTTTATCAAACCATTTAAATTTCTTCTTTCTTCGATAAAACACAGTGCAAAAATTTAACAGATAATTTCCTATGCAAATATAATTGTGAAACATCAAAACCAGCCATGATGAAAGGCATGAACACTGTTGGCTGAACGTTTTAATCTATCAATAAAAACAAAGAAATTTTTAAAAGACTGCTAGGGAAAGCAAGGATGTGAGAATCCCTCTTTCTATCCCCTTTGTCATTCTAGTCAGTGTGTACCGATGTGCCTTACTCCAGTTTTGGCAGCTGACTAATAGAATTGTACAAATGTTGGAGAAAATCCAGAAACTAATGATGAAAGCATTTTCTAGTGCTAAAAGTGTAAAGAAGCTTAAAATTACTGATTGGAAAGATAATCTAGAATGAAAAGCAGACAATCCAAGATATAAAGCAGAGAATAGCAGGAATATTATTAGCAAAGTAGAAAAGTACCAGAAAGATCTAGCAGACTAAAGTTCACAGTGAGTTAGCACTGCAATGCTTCTCCTTCCTACCGGCAGCAACATAAATACCTAAGTGTGATTTGAAATTATAAATGTGTCATCTATTTACATATGACAAATTTGTCTCATTCCTAAGTTATTTTCTGCCTAATAATTGAGATGGCATTAGAAATTGTGTCCATTTTTAATGTATTTTAGTAATAAAAATACTATAATCAAGATGGAAAATTGAACTGACATGAGAAGACTTCGTCCCTACCACAAACATATGCAATTGAAAAAGTACATATTTTTTTCAAAATTTGTAAATACATATTTAAGTTTAAAAATCAGAATATGAAATGTTGAGATGCCAGAACCAAAGGAAATTTCCTCCCTAAGAGGAGAATTTGAATCATGTGCATGTCACTGTTTACCAGGTTGTGAGGTCTGCCTGTGTAAGTCTAGGAATTGAGGCCATGTATCTCACGGTCAGGAAGAGATAAACCTGCATTTTCTGTACAAGATCCTCTGGTTATGAAGAGAAAGAGGCATTCAAAGAAATGCAGAACCCTGAGCTGGCACCATTCCACATGTTAAAATTCACATTCTTGCACTACCTATAAAATCGTTTCCTAATATAAAAATCTGTAAGACACTCCTCATTTCCTTTTTGAAGTTTATAATCCATCCATCCTTCCTTCCTTTTCCTTTCTCTTTCTTTTCCTCTTTTCCTTTCTCTTTCTTTTCTCCTTCCTTCCCTCCCTCCCTCCTTTCTTCCTTTCTTTCTGAACGACAAGGTCTGACTCTGTCACGCAAGCTGGAGTGCCGTGACATGATCTTGGCTCACAGCAGCCTCTGCCTCCTGGGCTCAATCCATCTTCCCACCTCAGCCTCCGAAGTAGCTGGGACCACAGGCATGTGCCACCATGTCCAGATAATTTTTGTATTTTTTGAAGTGACCGGGTTTTGCCATGTTGCTCAGGCTGGTCAGCAACCCATGAGCTCAATTGATCTGCTCACCTTGGCCTCCCAAAGGGCTGGGATTATGCACCTGAGCCACTGAGCCTGGCTGTATTTATTTGTATTTGCTTCATAAAAAATCCACTAGAGTAACTGGGAGTAGGTATGTGTATGTATATGTATCCTTTCATTGTCACTGTGTCATAAAGCAAAGAATTATATATAAAAAAAAGAAAAAAAAGAGAGAGAGAGAGAGAGAGAGAGAGAAAATGAGAAAGGAGGCAATGAGAAAGGGGGCAATAGTGAAAATTAACTAATTAATAAATTAATTTGTAATTTAAGAAGCAAAATGATCAATGGTTCAACTCTGGGAGACAGAGAGGGAAGAAGATGAATCTCAAGCTAGTTGTAGGGACAGGAGACCACCTAATTTGTACCATAAATTATCAAAAATACTCAAGAATTTGCAGCACCAGTTTCCTAATCCTATTACACCTATTCCTGAACAAAACATTGAAGGTCTCTAAAAGTATTTACATCATAAAGTATGTCTACTTTATGACTGTTTATCCCCGGAGCCTCCTCCATTTCTGGAACACTGTGAGTCAGCCGAGAAACTCGGGAACCTGACCAACCCAAAGAATAGACCTAAGATAACATTCATTTAGAGGTCTCCACAAAATGGCTCAGCCAGATCGTTCTTTATACATGTCCAAAATAGGCAAGTCTCAATTCCCTGCACCAAGTTTCCAAAGAACTTTCAAGTGCCTCATATTAATGTGAGTAGGCAAACAAGGATGGTCAGAAACTTGAAGCAAGCCACAAATACAGAGAAAATATAAAAACAGAAAACAGACTACACAGATAAAAATGATAGAAACAAACAGATGAAAATTGTAAATGCCATAATTAATATACTTAAAGAGATATAATAAAGTAATACACCTAGGAATCAAGATGTTTAAATACTGCATATTTACGGGGAACAGAGAACGTGAGTAAACAAGCTGTATGACAGAATGAAGTGTAAACAGAACATAACATCAAGGAAATCTCAAGAAATGTCTGGCATGCACAAGAATTTGCCGTTGTGTATAAATGAGGGAGCTATGGCAGTACACAGTTATTTTCAAAATATTTATATTGTTGAGGGGCAACCAAGAATAGCTGAAAACTGTGGATACTCATATACATTATATGAACCACCATTCCACTCTAAAGGTAATTGTGTTTATAAATTGTTCTATAAAATCGTGTTTTGAATCTTTTGCTTTCTTCACGTGAACTGAAAATAATTTGAGTATCTAAAAATGTACTGCAAACAGAAAATTTTTGAAAACATCTAGCATGAATTGAGATTTCTCATTACCTACAAACACTGTCCCAATTTTGATGGCAGTAGCAGCCGGTCTGGAGCAGCTGGGGCAAAGATTCCAGCTGCAGTATGGGAGGCCCAGCCAGTGCTGTGTACTCCATGGAGCTGGCAGGAGCCAGGAACAAGCGGGAACCTTCCCACTTCCAAATTGGCGGGACGGGAGCCCTGCCCTCCTGGGCTCAGCTGCAGCTGCCCAGTGTGGCTGTGGACCTGTGCATCCCTGTGCTTTCAAGGGCCAGGGAAGACTCCTGCCTCTGCAGGCTCAGAAGTGCCTGCTGTCATTGCCTGGCCTCTCCCTGCTCCCGGTGCTGGCTACAGTTTTGGAATAAAATTAAGGCTGAGCCCAGGCATTGTTGCAACTCAGCTGGGTGTGCCAATGTTTGAGGTAGTGCTGACATACCAGATCCCTGCTACCTCAGACTCCTCTGGACTTTGAGCACTAATGACCATGGGAAGGAGGCTGAGGATGGGGGCTGAGAGCAGCTTGGCACTGGCCTGCAGGCACCCCTTGGCATGAACAGCCTGGGTGCTATGGACAGCACGTTGATGGTGGGTGGCAGACAGGTCCCTGGGTGGAAAGGGGTGGGTCCCTGATGAAACCCTACCTTCAAGCCAGGGATGGTCTGAAGCCTGGGGGCTGGGCTACCAATTCTGGGTCGAGTCCACAGCCAAGAGTGATACCTTAAAGTGCTTTCTCCAGTCCTCTTATACCACTTATGGACCAATCAGCATGCACTTCCTCCCTTATGAGCCCATAAAAACCCCCAACCTAGCTAGACCCACACAGATACCGGGAAAACTGGCCTACAGAAGGGAGCCAACCACTGCAGGTCTCCTCTCCACTGAGAGCTGGACAGATGTCCTGACGACCTGCCTAAAGAAGGGACCCTAAAGGAGTGGGTCTCCTCTCCACTGAGAGCTGGACAGACATCCTGATGACCTGCCTGAGGAAGAGAGCTGCCCACTGCAGGTATCCTCTCCACTGAGAGCTGGACAGACGTCCTGGTGACCTGCCTGAGGAAGGGAGCTGTCCACTGCGGATCTCCTCTCCGCTGAGAGCTGAACAGACATCCTGATGACCTGCCTGAGGAAGAGAGCTGCCTACTGCAGGTCTCCTCTCCGCTGAGAGCTGAACAGACATCCTGATGACCTGCCTGAGGAAGAGAGCTGCACACTACGGGTCTCCTCTCTGCTGAGAACTGGACAGATGTCCTGATGACCTGCCTGAGGAAGAGAGCTGCACACTGCGGGTCCCCTCTCTCCTGAGAGCTGGACAGATGTCATGACTACCTGCCTGCATAAAGGAGCTACCCACTGCAGGTCTTCTGAGAGCTGTTCTGTTTCTCAGTGAAGCTCCTTTCCTCCTTGTTCACTCTCCAGTTGTCCATATGCCTCACTCATTCTGGACTTGAGCCTCGCTGAATTGTGGGACTGAAAAAGCTGTAACACAAACAGGGCTGAAACATGTATCCTACTCACCACGTTGCTGGTGAGGAAAAGGAGAGAAGAGATGTGGCCCTTCAGGGACCCACACATAGGGGGATCCCCAAGCCAGGGCTGTGACATTATCTTTGGGGCTCTATGATTCCTGGCATCTCCAAGCTTCCAAGCTCCACTGCATCCCCATCACTTCCAGATTCCATTGCATCCCCCTCATCCAGATATGGCAGCCAGCAGTGGAAGCCACATCCAGGACATCTGGTCCAGCCACAGCTTCACACGAAGCTGGCACCTGTGTGGGTGCCTGGTGCTACCTGCCCTGCTGCAGCAGCCAGTGTGCTTGGTTGTGCACAGTAGTCAGATGTCACACTCACTCACACATCCTCACTGCTCTGTGCCTGGCTCACCTTTGGCAGCTGGGGGATCCGGACTGGTAGCACAAGCCAAGAAGAGCCTGCTGAGATAAGTGAGCAGATCAAGCCCAGTGAGCACAAGCAATACTCAGGCAGAAGGTGCCACTGGCCACAGAGCTTTCCGGCTGGTAAAGCAACACCCAAGACAACTACCAGACACCCCATGACAACTTAACTGTTTGTTATTCATAATATTCTGTGTCTTGTTCCCAGTGCAAATTTTGTGCATTAATCCTCACTCTTATATTGCCTTAGTCATGGATGACACAAAGTTACTGACTGTTCTTTATGTATCTTTGTATTATTCCCTAATAAACAAATAAAGTATCTTTACATAATATATATTATACACAACTACTCATGAATAAATGAATAAATATTTATGAATAAACCACTGAGTCATATTGGGTTAACCCAATTCAAGTCCATAAGTTAATTTTGGGTCTGTGTAAAGCATTGGCGAAAGACAATCTCTACAGAGTAGCAAACTTATTATAAAATATATTCTATGCCTACTATGTGCAAGATACTATCTATGTTACCCATATTATATTATTTCAATGATGGGTTGATCATAGTAGTGTTTAACTTCTGTGGTTTTGAATGGAGCAGAGCAATAGAGGATTTGTTTCCCAGTGTCAGGGTCATAAAAATGGGTTTCACTAAAGAAATGTAAAATGCAAGCTTAGTTTTCAAAACTCTTTCCTGATTCTGAAAAAACACTGTGTTAAGCTTTGAAAATTGACTTATGCATCATAGAAAACAGAAGTAAAAAGCTAAAGATTCTACCAGAACATGGAATTTGAGTATATACTCTTTTGTGTAAATAAATACAATAAATGTTATTACAGATGTTTTACTTAAAACAGTTGAAAAACTTCATCTGTATTATGGAATAATCACTTTTGAAACTATGGAAAGTTTAAGTCATTTGGAATAAAATTATTTGTTAAAATTGATTTAACTGATCTTTGGGACTAAAGGGAAAAGGTGATATCTAAAATGATTTCTATCAAAATCCAAACCATGGAGATTACATATAGTCAATTGTCTGTAAGGTGAAGCTGTTCATGAAAATGGAAATTCTAAGTATCTTCACCCTTAGGAATTGTGATGCTATCAAGTTTTGTTGAAATAAACACAGAGATTTATTCCAAGTATTTAAATATATTCATTAAAGAGCTCAGTAGGATAAAAAGAATACTGAGACTCTCCTGGGGTTTCTGTTTTCTCTAAATGTTAATACTTGTCACAGTTTATATCCTGCCTACTATAAATACTAAGTTTTTCAATCATTTCCTGGAATATCATTTACCAGTGGATCCAAGCTTTCTCATTGTTTTCAGCAAAATGTAGCTCAATCTGTATCTTTTGATTGCTTTCTTCAGCATTTTAATAATAATTATTATGTAATATTTGTTATAAAAATAATTAGGTCAATAGCAATGATCATTATTCATTCTTGTACTATGTAAGGAATTAGACTTAGCATTTCACATGTATGTCATTGAATCCTCAAAACAACCGTACTTTCAATATACTCAACTGCCAAATATGTACTAGATTTTTATGTTATTCTAACTAAAGTTACCAAAATATTAGTGGATTGAAACAATACAAGTTTGTGATCATACAGTTCTGGAGATCAGAAGTCCAAAATGGTCTTACTAGGCTGAAATCAAAGGGTTAACAGAGCTGTGTTTCTTCCAGGAGGCTCTAGGAGAGAATCTCTTTATTTGTTCAACCTCTAGAAATTGTTGGCAGTTTCTAGAGATTGCCCACAATCCTTTTGCTCATGGCCCCGTCCTCTACGCCTAAAGCCAGTAACATCAGAGTTCTTCTCAAGTGGCTCTCTCTCTGGTTCTTCACAGTCACATCTTCCTCTAACTCTTTTAAGGATCCTGTGATTACATTGGCTCTGCCCAGTTAATCCAGGAGTCTCCCCATCACCAGGTAGGCTGATTAGCAACCTTAATTCTATCTGCAACCTTAATTCCCTTGCCATGTACCCTAACATATGAAAAAGCTGTGGGGATTAGGACATAGAGATTTTGAGGGAGCCATTATTCTGGCTACAACAGCAGACAGGAAAGGTAAAGGGTCATAATTAGTGCCTAGGCCAACAGCAAGCAAGTGGCCATGTCAGGAAACAAACCTAGCTCTGTCTGATCCTATAAATTCCCCCTCTATATTATCTCAAATATTTACTAAATGACCAACTGAAATTTTAAAATTAAAAAAAAAGGAATAAAGAAAAACTAAGTGTTTTGACAATTATTAAATGTTTAGAAAAATCCAGTTACTTGACTATAGTATTTTTCACTTCTCATTCAATTGTTTGGTACAATATAGATCACAACCTCTGATAAAGACCCATTTGCTTCTCTTCTTTATTTACAAATCTTGAAACACCAGAATGGCAGATGTTCTCCTATTAAGAAAATACACGATGTAAGGAATTAAAAATTGTCATTGATGATGAATTCAACATTTTAAACTGGCTAGAATCATACATTCATTCATTCATTTCAGAGATTAACTCTGTTGCCAGGCTGGAGTGCAATGGCACAATTTCGGCTCACTGCAACCTCTGCCTCCCAGGTTCAAGCAATTATCCTGCCTCAGCCTCTCAAGTAGCTGAAACTAGAGGTGTGCACTAGCACACCCGGCTAATTTTTGTATTTTAGTAGAGTTGGGGTTTCACCATGTTGGCCAGGATGTTCTCAATCTCCTGACCTTGTGATCCAGCTGCCTTGGCCTCCCAAAGGGCTGAGATTACAGGGGCAAGCCACCACACCAGGCCTAGAATCATACTTTTTAAAAACTCTATGGGTTTTCAATGTTAACATCTTTCATATAGCAGTTTCCTACCATGGCCTACAATACTACAAAAATTATTTCTGCATGATATGGGTTTACCCGAGGCATCGTTATAAGTAGGATTTTTCTCTATTGTGGCTTTGCCACTTTGCCAGTCATGAGAATTTGGGCAACTGACTTAACTTTCCTAAATGTCAGATTCTGTATCTGAAACAAGGATCATTATGGTGTCATCAGTTAGAGATGATAAATATACATTACAGTATAGAGTTCACTGCATGTCTTCTGATACAACATAGGTACCAAATAAATGTCATCCTAATTATTTTTGCCAATTTTTAGTGACTTATTTGGACACATTATAAATCAGATTAATTGTAGTTATCATTTTTCAATAGCAACATTTACTTATACAATTAGAGCTTCTTGAGTGGTTTATATTTCAGTATCATTTCTTGCATACTTTCCAAACCTCATATAGTTTGTAAAGGAAAAGCAATCTGTAAATAAATTATAAACCACCATTATTATTTCCTTTTTCTTATTTTTTTACTCAGCATCTATTGATTTTACAAACCCATTTTGAGGCATAAATCTAAATGAGTGGCATTTTCAAATATTAGATGATTAAAGCTTATTTGCCCTAAAGATATATGGTCATTGTTCTCTGGTAGTGGTTTTGACTTTCTGCCCCATAGCCTTCACTAAGCTGTGAAACTCCTAAAAGTTATTACTGTGATGATTCAACGCATTTATTTTCTGGATGATGAAACTCCAAACTCCAGATGGGATTATTCTCCATTTTGTGCCTGTCCAGTTCTGGAATTTCTATAGCCTTTATCAATATAAATTAATTTCAGTTGAGTTTAAAGTTACAAGTGACATGAAGCTCAATATTCTCTTGTCCAAAATTATTGTTATTGAGATAGGAAATCCCCTTTTTTAACATTATTTTGGAGGCTCGCTTCCATTTCCATGGACTCATGACACCATGTATTAGGTTGGTGTAAAAGCAATTGTTTTTGTACCAACCTAATAGCAGGACATGGGCTCTGTTTCAACTCCATGGCTTGTTTTTAATTCTTAAAGAGAAAGTATGTCCTCACTATTACTACCATTGTAATAGTTACCTCTCCTGTAGGAAAGTGCTAATTGCCCTGGAGAAAATCAAGATATTTGTAAAAATCATTGTTGATCCCAAATTAGAAAAAAATTTTAAATCCTGATAAAAGACAAATATATGTATACATATATTAGGATTATAAATAATATATATAATCTTAATGTAATATAATATTAGATGATATTTTAATTCTAAGTATCAAAGGAAGGGGGAAAACAGCATTAATTTCATATTTCGTATCTTTCCCATCCCTCCATTATTGTCTCTATTTTTTCCAAAAGAATTGTCTCAGAAACAGAAGTTCTCTTAAGTGAAAATTGTCACGTTCATGTTTTTCACACATTGCTGCATGGTATAGCAACACTGTATATAAAAACACTGTGCATATTAGTAAAAATACCTCTTTCTTTATACCCTCTGTAATAGTCACTGCATAAAGAAATGAACTATTCACTATCACTATTTAGTACCTGTATTAATTTTCCCAAAAACACAAGCCTATTTTATTGGCACATATTCTGTGTGAAACAGATTTTTACTAATAAAATAAAGCCAGTTATCTGTAGATGTGAGAGACTCTTCAATATAAGAGGTGGGGAAATCTGTATATGGGAGGTCATTCAAAAACAATGAACTGAATACAGATAATAAATATGGTTCCATTTGTTCTCTACTATAGAGGGTGATATATATATATATATATATATATATATATATATATATATATATATAGTTTTTTCTTATCATATTATTTTCCCAAAGGACACAAACTAACAAAAGTATAGGGACAAAAGGAAAACATTCCCTTCACCCTCTAAAGTTCACTGAAAATCAGCTCACAAAAGACAGATTAATTGGAGAGAAGGGATACAAACTCATTAACATACATGTGAGGCAGAGAAACAGCAATTACCCATCCATCAATGGGGTTCAAAAACGTATATATCATCTTCAGGCTACATAAAGAATGTAAGCTTGGATCCTGGCAAAATTGTCTATGGAAAAGGGGAGAAAAGAGGTTTTTTTTTTCTTTTTTTTTTAAGATAAGTTCTTGCTGTGTCGCCCAGGCCAGACTGGAGTGCAATGGTGTAGTCATAGCTCACTGTAGCCTCAAACTCCTGGGTTCGAGTCATCTCTTGCCTCAGCATCCCAATAGCTGGTACCATGCCTGGCTAATTTTTAATTTTTTAAAGCTACAGGATCTTACTACAGCTGCCCAGGCTGCTCTTGAATTTCTGGGCGCAAGAAGAATTCTGTTGAAGGGCAATAAATGATCACTGGGGAAAGTGAAGGGATTCGGGGACAGAGGTGGACTTGTAAATAGTTCTTTTTGGAATTTACATGAACCTGAGCAACAGACATTATCTTGTGAAAGGGTCTGTTCAGTGTGGTTACACTCTGAAAAGTCTTTCTTTAATAGATAATGAGGTACAGGGAGGGGAAGAAAAAAATAATTATTCTCCATAGTGGGTCCTTACTTTCCTTATATAAATAGGGGAAATGGCTCTTCTAGTGTCTGCTGACATGTAAGAGCTTTAATTTAAAATATTCATTATATGAAGGAGCCACATTTTGGGGTGAAATACCTTGTGCTCCTTCAGAAGTAAAATTTAGAAAACAACACAGTATGTGGAATTTCCTAACTACCTTCAGCTCATTCTTGCTTCTTCCCCTTTGTCTTGAGTATTAGGTATAAATCCCCTCAAGCTAGCCTCTCCTTGCAGTTTCCAGGTATTTGACAGTTTTTCATCCTGTGCCTTAATTTTAGACCAAGAGAAAACTTAGAGTCCAAGCCCAGCAGCTTAAAAACAAGGAAATTGGTTGTAGCCCAAGTAACTTAGCCAAGAAAAGAGCAGATCTATACTGCAGAAGGAATATCATAGCCAAAGTTTCTACAGAGTGGAACTTTTTGGCATTGAATGCTGGCTTCACCCATTAAATTAAGTATAGACTTATACTTAACTTTAGGTATTTAATGTACTTAACTTTACAAAGCCTCAGTTTTATCAACCATAAATTAGGAGTAATAAACAAAATACCATCCTGCTAAGGCTTTATGAGAACTCAGTGAAGAAATTTATTTTATATGGTTTTTAGATTTAGGTTTATTCACATTTTTACTCCCTTCCGAAACTCCAATAGTAAAATAGAAATGTTAAGAAAACATAATTGCATGAAAGCTAATATATATATTATGTGTGTGTATATATATATATATATATATACACACATGCAAACACAGAAAGATAGCAGAAATATATCTATCTGTCTGTCTGTCAAAAGTGAATGGAGGATTCATAATTTACTTGATAGTGAAGAATACACTAAACATAAAACTTAGAGTAACAAGCTACCACAGACTGAGAGGGTGAGAATACAGCAAAAATGGTGACCAACTGTTACATAAACCACAGGGAACAGAAGAAGAAAAAAAATCACAAGAGTTTTCAGACCCAATGTCATGAACTAGATGGCAGTCTGTATAAGAAGACAGAACCACAAATTTTCACTCCTTTTGCCTGTAGCTAGCAATTAACCATAGAAATGGAGGTTGATTCTCTGGAGAAATTGATTCAGGATATTTTCTTTACCCATTTGTGGGACTCACAACAGGGGTGCCTCATTTACTCATCCCACCCCATGCAAGCCCTCATGGGAGGGAGTGTGCAAGTGAACAAGTGCAGGAACCAGCCACTTTAGCAATGGCAGGAGTAAACTCCATTCACTCTGGTCCATTGGGCTCCACTCCTTGCAGGAGGGAACATGCAGACAAGCGAGTACAGGAACTGGCCACTTTGGCACCAGCAGAAATGAACTCTATGTAGGCCCTGTGGCAGCATCCAGGTGGGATGCCTGTGATCCCAAGCCCCAGAGGACATGTTACAATACTGTCTTAGCTCTGCTGTCTACAGAAAGCAGTGTGTTGTGGATAATTTTATTGAGTGATGAAAGCAGCTCTCAGCAAAGACGGGAGCTGAAAAGGGGACAGGAAGGAAAGGTTGATCTCCCCTGAAGTCAAATTGCCTTTCTACCTCTCTCTTCCAAAGTCAAATTGCCTCATCCAGCCACTGTCTGAAAGTTGCCTCTCCTCAACACTCAACTGCTTCTTGACATACAGCCACTTCTCTCTGCTGGTTGAGTCTGGGGACTTTATAGGCACAGGACAGGGGTGGGATAGGCTGTAGATAGTTTTGGAAAAGGCAACATTTGATTGGTAAAAAGACATTATTCAGAAAAAAACACTCAGGAGAGAGCAGGCACACAGGAATGGAAGTTCTCACTTTGGGCAACAGGTTTCAGGGTTTTTGGCTCAAAGGTTAGGTTTTGCCAAGGACATGCCCCTGTCTGCCTAGAATCTTTCTGCCTCCTGCATCAATCAAAATGAGGCTAAATAATGATAGAAGGTAGGGCTTAGAACTGAAATAATAGTGTAGCAATTTCATTTAAATGCTAAAGACTGAGGCAGGAAGGGGAACTGAGATGTTTGAAGAGAGAAAAGGAAAAGAGAAATAGCAAATGCAAACTTTCAACTGTGATGTTTGCAGTAGTACAATATTGAATCTCATAAATTAAAACTTTTATTTTATGAGCCCTGGAAAAGCCATAAAAAATTATTTTTTTGAAGGAGTTGTAAACCAAAGATAAAATTCTTAGCCCCCAGAACCATCTGAGCTGATCCCCTTTCTTCACCAAGAGCATTGCAAAGTTAACCTGAAAAACTAGTTCAGGCTGTGATGGGTTGGGGGGGATCAGATATACATCATTATAGCCTCCTCCCCTTTTGGAATTCAGGAAAAGCTGACCAGCCTTAACATCAACCAGACCTTAAGTCTAATAAGAAATATTTACAATCTATTTTCTTTGAAGTCTACTACCTTTGTCTGCATAATAAAACTTTGGTCTCCACAACCACTTATTATAACCCAGACATTCCTTTATATTGATTCTAGGTCTTTAGATAACTTAACTCTTTCAATGAATTGCCAATTAGAAAATCTTTAAATTTACCTATGGCTTGGAAGCCCCCAACTTTGAGTTGTCCCACCTTTCCAGGTCTAACCAATGTACATCTTACATCTCCCTAAAATGTACAAAAGCAAGCTGTACCCCGACTACCTGGGGCACATGTCATCAGAACCTCCTGAGGCTATGTCACAGGTATGTCCTTAACCTTGGCAAAATAAGCTTTCTAATTTGATTGAGACTGCTCTCTGATACTTTTGCATTCACAGAGTATAACTGTTTAACTCTTTTAAAAAATGACTAAAAACTCTGCTTTACATTGCTAATTTAGTAGATAAGCACATGACCAAGATATTTCTTTCTTTCTTTTTTGAGATAGAGTCTCTCTCTTGTCACCCAGACTGGACTGTAGTAACATGATCTTGGCTCACTGCAACCTCTGCCTCCTGGGTGGAAGTGATTCTCCTGCCTCAGCCTCCCAAGTAGCTGGAATTACAGGCACCCACCACCATACACAGCTAATTTCTGCATTTTTAGTAGAGATGGGGTTTCATCATTTTGGCCAGGCTGGTCTTGAACTCCTGACCTCAGGTGATCTGCCCATTTTTGCTTCCCAAAGAGCTGCGATTACAAGTGTGAGTCCGTGCCCAAATGTGATATTTCTTATATAATTTCTACTCTGGAGAATTTTCTTTTGGGCCAAATACATGACTTCTTTTCAGTATGTATTTATTTTCTAAGTGTTTGATGAGCATAAGCCATGAATCTATACCCTCTATGGAGGATAATAACATAAATATATATTGCAGATATGTTCATGTATATAAAACATCAAGTTGGTTGATTCTCTTATCCAAATCATTTTGTGTGTATGTTCTTACTTTTTTATTTGCTTGATTTTTTTAGTTACTGGAAGGCATGGATTAGAAAATTCCTCTATATCTCTATATTGTATTTTTCATCAAGTTAATGACAAAGTAAATACCTATCACTAGGTGACTGCTTAAATAAATCATGGTTAAATAATTACATACTATAATCATTAACTAAAGACCGTGATATCTGCAGTGGGGGAATAGGAGAGTTTCATTTTCTATAAAAAAAAAAAATCTGCAAATTGGAGAGATGCAGCCTCCAATGTAAAACAAAAACCTGCTCCAAAGGGGAGTTGGAGTGTTAGAGATTATCAAGGCAAAAACCACAAGGCAGGGGAGGGAGGCAGGGGAATGAGGAAAAGAGAGTGATTGGAAGAATTTTAAGCTCAAAATCACCAGTCTCTCTCAGTTGATTGGTTCCAGGTGGTCTGTTGCTAATGAGTTGGGGAATTTCCAGCTACTGTCTATCTCAGAATCAACAGTAGGAACTGGTTTGGTTTGGACGACTTGTAACACTTTTACCACGTGTCTGACACCAGATGCCTGGAGATAGAGTCAGATCCCACTTTTATCAAGTTTCACAATTAGTCCAAACCAGACCAAGTGTCACAGAGTACGTGACTGCTCCTTCACTCAGCTGTGGCCCCTGATTTTGTTTTTGGCTCAACAGCTTTGAGCACCTATTAGCCACATGGAATCCATTTTTTTCTGTTGGCTGGGGGCATACTTTAACATAATAAGGTAATACAAAATATGTAGCATATAGTTTAATCATTATACATTTTTATATGCACAGTATATAACTAAATAATTATATTCAAATGTAATGAAGTATAAAGGGCCAATAGCAAAATTGACATAGATCTTTTATTAATAAGGATGATGCCAAAAATATAAAAGTAAATATAAAGATAAAAATAAAGTTATAAAATAGAATTATAGCGATTGTATAATTTTATACTTAAGTAAATACATGTTCATGAATGTATATGGTTGCACAGTCATGCATAGAAATAAATTTGGAAGGATATGCCCCCAACATGTTAACAGTGGTGATTTAGGATTTGGGGGATATAAATGATGGTCACTTTTTCCTTTATTTTTGTTTGAGTTGGTCTGATTTCCATAAGTATATTGTACTTTAAATTTAAACAAAAAAATAACAAAATTGGGCTGGGTGTGGTGGCTCATGCCTGTAATCCCTGCACTTTGGGAGGGCAAGGTGGGCAAATCACCTGAAGTCAGGAATTTGAGACCAGCCTGGACAACGTGGTGAAATCCCATCTCTACAAAAGTACAAAAATTAGCTGGGCATGGTGGTGGGTGCCTGTAATCCCAGCTACTCAGGCTGAGGTGGGAGAATTGCTTGAACCCAGAAGGCAGAGGTTGCAATGAACCAAGATCACACCACTGCACTCCAGTCTTGGCAACAAGAGTGAAACTCTGTCCCAAAAATAATAATTAATAATAACACTTTCATTTTGAAGAGAAATCAATAGGTAAATTGGCTATCATTAATCATGTCCCAAAGATGATATTACTTATTAAATGTACTCTTGTGTATCCAAAGTTTCATAAATTAAACAGAATTAAACATAAATTAAAACAGATAAACTATTCATAGGCATTTGCTCTTGAACGTTACTGAGTTGCCAAACACAAAAGTCAATATGTCATTGTAAGAGAAAGGAAAAACCAAAGTGTTTTTCCTACTGTCACACACAACTCAGCACAACCCTTCTGACACACCAGATGTGTGGGAGTTGTTTCTCTGTACACCAAGCAAGTCTGCAGGGGACACCAGGTGGGTGTTGTCTAATTCAATTCAGTTCTTACACTAGCTTCCTGAAGATGGAGTCAGCTCTCACAAGTTTAAAGGCTGAGTCCTTCAAGAGCTCTCCCTTATTTCAGATGTTAGTTGCAAGTCCCAGCTTTTTTTTTTATCTGTGCTTCTGACCAACAGGTTAGGGCTATGATTTAGAAGTTTCCCAGTTTCCTTCTCAGTTCCATTAATTTGCTATTGGGAAATAAAAATAAAATCCCAAGCACCCCAATCAACTGAACAAACCCCTTGGTTGTCTTGGCCAAGGGGACCCCAGAGAAACTTTGAAAACTGAGTTCTAGGCCATGACAGGACAGGTGGTTGATTATACATATTATGTTCCTTCCTCATTAACATTTAGCCAGAATCCTTTCCTAAGGCATGAGCAGAAGCCAGCTCTGGAATACAAGAAAAAAAGGACACATTCCTTTATTGCCTTCAGCTATCATCTGACGTTACCACCGGACCCCTGCTCCTCTTCGCAATTTCAACTTCACAGCTCACCAGTTTCACAATGAATCCCTTCCTGAAAAATGACCACCATCCCAGATAGGTTTTGCAGACTCAAGAAGGTTGCTCAGTGAGGGTTTTTGTGGTCACTTTTCGACATCAGAAGACCAAAAAGTCCAATCTCAGGTTACACTAATGCTGCCATTTTTTTAAACAAGCAACCCATGAAGAGGCATGAAGATCAATTGTGCATGTTCATGTTTCTCCTTTTGTAAACATTCATGAGTCCTCCTGTAATTTATAGAATATATACACTTAGCCACTCTGCTTAGCATAAATTCCTGTCTTACGCTTCTCTCCCTTGAAGTGATTTTAGTGGATGCTACACTTCCCAGCCTAACAGAAAGGCCACCCTATAGGCTGCAACCCTTTATGAGAAATAATGTTCTCCTTTCCAAATTTATGAACCTCATGATTATTCAGTTGACACTAGGAAGGTTCCTATGTATCAGGGAAATACTTAGCCTTTCTGAAAGGTTACGGGGCATGGGGTTGAAATTCCCAAATTCCAACTCCCTCATCATGCCTTTGTCTTTCTGTTGACCAGCCCCCATCCTGAAGCTATCTAGAGGACCCTAGTTACCTGTCATCTCATTACTATGCAAAAGATACTCTTATCACTTTGGAGTTTCCAGGGGGCTTAAGAGCTCTGTTCCAGAAACCAGGGGCAGGTAGAGACCAAAAGAATATTTTATATTACATCACAATATCACAAGAGTCTATACCTCAGAACTCTGTAAAATACCATTGCAAATCCTGTTGCTTCTTGCAAACTACTTGTGTTATTTAAATAATCCAATAAGCACATTCTCAAGCTGTAGCTTTGTTTATATTTTCTCTAAAGATATGTTCACAAGTAATAAAATATATTTACTGTTATATTTGCCAAGTTGATCCTTAGAAATAAGTAGTTTTTTTCTTTCTTAAAATGCATTAGAGACTATAGATATTTAGAAATAACTTGTTTAGCTTATGTGGGTATTATCTGATACAATAAATTACTATACTTTTTTCACAGAGAAGTTTTAATTCTGTAAGTTGTTTACTTTGGGATAAAGATTTATTAAGTCATGCAAGTGTGTATAAGTGTTACTCTAGCATTTTTGATGACAAAACATACAATAAATTGTATTATTTATGTGATTTTTATTTTCATACAGTGAAGAATTTGATTTGAAATCTGTTCATGGACTAATATTTCACTACTGAGGCTATACTACCTACTGGAAAGGGGATAAGTTATGTTTTTAATTTAATTTTCTGAGTTTTTGATGGAGAATGCTTTGTAACTTTTGCATGACATATATCAGATCAAAATTTACTATTCCTATTCCATTTAGTAAAAGTGCCCAAGCCATATGGTTTCTATGTTCTAGTCTGATTACCACATAATATGTTCTTTTTATTTCTTCTTTAGCACTCAAAACAAAAATACAGAAATCCTAGACTCTGAGCTTCTCTGATCTTGTATGGTGAAGGGCCCACGCCTATTTTTCTTATAGTTTTGAATCAGTCCTAGAAAACATGTTTTCATACAATAAATCACCATTTCAATTTTTTTTTTAGAATAAAAAGAATGAAAGAGAGAAAGAGGAAGAGATTTTAGAAAAAGAGAGAAAAGGAGAAAGAAACAGCAAAAGAAAGAAAAAAGAATGAAAGAGAAAGAAAGAGGAAGAGATTTTAGAAAAGAGAGAAAAGGAGAAAGAAAGAAACAGCAAAAGAAAGAAAAAAAGAATGAGAGAAAGAAAGAAGAAGAGAAAGAGGGAGAGAGAATGGGATTCTTGTTTTATTGCCCAGGCTAGAATACAGTCTAAAAATGGGTATTAAAAACATCTTTTATGCCAATAATTGTGTTTAACAATGGAGACAGGAAGGAATAGGGGATGAAAATAACAAATAAGCAGCCAACCAATATTTTATTTAAACCTGTGAAATGCTATGCAATTGCTGGGGAGTGATTTACTTCCAGTATGTGGTCACTTTTAAAATAGGTATAATGTGATATTGAGAAAAATGTATGTTTTGTGGATTTGTGAGAGGAGAGTTCTGTAAATATTTGTTAAGTCTAGTTGTTCCAGGTCTCAGTTCAAGTCCTGGATATCCTTGTTGATTTTCTATCTCGTTGATCTATGTAATATTGACAGTGTAGTGTTAAAGTCTCCCACTATTATTGTGTGGGAGTCTAAGTCTCTTTGTAAGTCACTAAGAACTTGCCCTATGTATCTGGGTGCTCCT